>JAQFYG010001190.1:0-20529 GCA_034694325.1 Entomobrya corticalis
TTTTATTTTTCTCTTATAATTGAGCTCAGTGGTTTTCTTACAGTTATTATGTCGCTGTTAACCAATAAACTTTGTACATTTTTTCGTAAATTTTTATTCTAACACCATTGCACAATGCAAACACCCATTTTACAATCTATCCATATAACAAAAAGGCAACAAATACCGTGGCGCGAGCCGTTTAAATTTTCTTACAAAATATATTACGCAACTACCCATGGAAAAACAGGTTTTTCCCTAAGTGGAATCATAAGTGGGGAGTCGCACATGTTACAAAATCGAATGAGGTTTTAGGAAGAGATATTAGAAAATTGACCTATAATTATTCGCAATATTACTTGTTTTAAGTTCATTGACTTTTACATTTGTCCGTACGGAAAACGTTTGTATCTTACCTTTCAAATCATTCCAACTGCGCAGTAGACTGTTTCTTTGTTCTACGAGAATTGAGTAATTGAGCCTCCGGTATAAAAGCAAGCTCCACTCTCTTTTTGCCATCACACAGTTGCAGATCTCTAAAACACTCTCACTTCAGCAGAAAGAAAAAAAACTCATTCCATATACCACCACCATCACTTTTAATCATCAGAGAAGTGTGCCAGTCAGAAAGTAATAATCATTTGTAAAGCAAACCGTAACTTCAACTTAAATACCTATACAGACATGTCTTGTTCTTGATTAAATACTTGTCTTAAAAGTTTAGAAGACATTATATATCTTGGATTTATATAATAGCATGGTAGAATATAAATCTTCACCATTCCATTCTCAGAACAGACGGAAAGAAAAAGGAAGCAATTGATTGCATACTTTATTGTGTGCTCATCATACCATCATTGTAAGGGAATATAAAGAAAATATTTTTTATTACTATCACCATTCTCCTGAAAATCTCTGAGACGTATGACAAGAGTTGTTTTAAAAAGAGTCATTCCAAATTCAGTCTTTGAACTAGGAACACAACTTTCCATAAACGTGTGTCAGTTAGCCAAATCGTGTTTTAGTTACTCCGTCATTTTATTAAGTTTTCACAGAGCATAGCAAATTTGCTCTAAATTGCGTTGTATGGAAATTTGTTCTCATAGGTACGTTCAACTGTTTCAATTATAATTTTATTCCTAATCAACAATCCTCCCGAAATCTTGTTTTTCATTTCTCTACATTTTCTGTTTGTTTCTTTACACAAAAAAATTGATTCTTTCAATTTATTTTATTGAAATCTTTAGGTTTCCTAAATATTATATGTTTGCACAATAATCTATTTTACAGTTGTTTAAAATACGGTTTGAGGCACCTCTAAATGTCTTTCAAAATTGTATCATTTTGGTGCAAACGGGTTAAATCTGCTCTAAACATATTTTCTATCCCGTAGCATGTTATACGGGTTTTATTTTCTAGGAATACAAATAGTTTTAAGCATAAATATATTTCTGGCTTGTAGTTTTTACTCTCAAACACAAAGAACCAATTTTTGTTGAAAAAGCATAAAAATATTATTGTTGCGCCGCATACTTTGCTCCCAAATCTCATTTTCAGACGGAAATAAACAGCCTTTGCACATTAATTGCTCTGGCTTCTGGCATATATGTTTTTACGAGTAATCGCATGATGCATGATTCATCATAAGAATATTACTGATAAATATTATTTAATACATAGTTATATTTTTGCAGTAATGAAGAAATGATTAACAATAAAAATAGCTATTTAGATAACAGTTGAGACAATTAAGTAAATACGATACATTTAGGCTACGGCAGCAGTCATATCCTTATATTATTTGTCCTTGAAAGCTATGACAATTAACTGGTATTGCATATTTTGTGTATAATGTGGTGTGGTCGTGGTGTAATAGGAATGTACAACAATAAAAAAAATTGTTCATTTTGCCATGGCCTTGTCCCATCATCATTTTCATCATGGCTAAAATATTAAAACGAATCTTCGATTCATTATTAGGTAGATGGTTAAAGAAAAATTGAATTTGAAAATTATAAAATGGAGTTAAGCAATTGCATATGAGAAATGTGTAAAATCTAACATAAATCTCATCTAGTGTCATGCATGCATCGTAAGTATCGTTCACGGTTCTACAAATATAAAACTGTATGTATGCTTAAAAGCCATCGACCATAAAAATCCAAAACCACCTAATATTTTTCCAAGTTTGACTGTTCATTTTCAGTAAAATGTTTTTCACAAAAGCTTTTATATGAAAACAAAGTTTGGAGTCACTAAAGCTCATTCACTTCCTTGGCCGTATTTTCCATGTAAAACAGGACAAGTGAATTGTATCGCTTTAAAATATAAGAATTATCATCATGCTCATGTTATATAGTCACTTGCACTGTTTTAAGCATAATATAAGAACTATACATATCAAGTCCAATCATAATAGCCAGAAAAACGTTTTCAACAATGGTCTTCATGAACACTCTCCAGCCTCTAGGTATATTAAAGCCACAGCAACAAAAAACCTGCCATCAATGTTTTAGTTCAAGCATGATACTCACGATCATCGATCAGTTTTACAACAGAGTAAAGTGGTATTCAATTGTTTGAACTGCCATGAACTAAGTACCTACCATTTTCCACTTCTAACAGGCGTAATAATCGCTAGCACGAGTGTAGAAAACAACCCTTTTCCACTTTAAAAGTTTTTTTCCATAAGAATATTCCCTCTTTATTTTTCTTTGCCTGCAATAATACAGAAACAGACAATAACAGGCCGTCCGTGTAATCGTATTATATACTTCATTATATAATACTTTCAAATTGAAAGTTTCAATACAACAGAGCATGAGCTGTAAATAAATGGAAATAGATATGAATTTAAGTAGTATACATGTTTATAATGGATTATTATTTGATATACCTTCTTGTCCAGACTCTGATAATGTGGCAATGGAATATTCTCCATGATATTAATTCGGTTAGAGTTTTTCTAAAGAAACTTGAGTTCTTTTAGATTACGTACTTTGTTTGAATAAGTACAGCTTTTAACATTGTAATTGTATATTAAACCACCCCTATTTATCCCTGTGAGAGAACTCTGTCTTTGAACTATTGTTTGTGAGTAAAGAAAACTAAATACAAAGCACTTCAAAGCAGCAACATCCCTATGCTTCCATGCGTTGAGCATTTTACTTTAAAAATGCATGGACTTGCCATGCAGGCAGACACATAATGTTACGTCTGCTTCAGGTATTGACATAAGACGATATGACTTCATATCATAATATTGTACTGTACAGAGTACAGAGCAAGAATTGCAGTGATCTTGTTGGTCCATCCTCCTGAGCTTGCTCAGAAAATAGCGGTTTCTGAGACGGCAGTCATTGCCAAAAAGGAACTCAAACCAGCAACATCTTCTCCTCTTGACTAGCAACAGGCAAGTCTTTCAGTGTGTTTAGTGCTTATGAAGGAAACATAATAGTGATTCTTTTAAGCAAGTTCTCACTTTACCCCAAAACCAAGAAAAAAAATTCTGACAAAGTGTTAGTTTTAGTTTTATCCAATATTATTTAAGATGCATCATTTTGAACAGCAAACTTTAGTGATGGAGCCGAAAAATACTTTGAACAATTTTAGTAGTATTTATGATTATCATAATGAAAAAGACAATAATTTGTGGTTATTTTGTAAAATGGAGAAGTGTAGTAGTAAAATAGATGTATTTATATTTCAGCAGTTTTCGTATACAATAGGAAGTTATTTTAGTGTTACGTGAATGTAGTTTAACATAAGAAAAATTAAGGTATAAATTAAATTAAATTCAAAGAATTTATTGTAAAATTTAAGTGAAAAGTTTTTGAAAAAAAATTCAAATATTTCAAATATAAATTTACCTTTTATTAGTGTGAATTAAAGTGCTGAAAAATATACTTTGAAACTAATTACAATTTTCTGTTTATTTTTTTCAGTTTATCTTTTCAAAGTGGTAAAAAATGAGTTATCCTAACTCCACCAATACAGCAAGTGCATCTAGTGACCAAGGTTCTGAAAACCAGGCGGATGCCATTGAATTTGAAAATGAGTCTACACAGCTTCAATGCACAATTTATGATTTGCGCTTACAACTGGAAAAATCTCTGAAAGAAAACAGTGAAATAAAGCATCAGTTCGCCGCACAAAAGACACAATTACAAATTGCTTGTGAAGCAAACTCCAAGCTGGAACAGGAGACCAAGAAAAAATTGGATCTTGTCAATGAGCAACAACGAGAGATTGACTACTTGACGCAAACATTTCGAAAAAATTGTACTCGGCATCAAAATTTGGAAATTGATGTGAAAAAGCTTATGCGAGATTTTAATGACTCTGAAAGGGAAAATCTGAGACTTAAACGGAAACTATCTGATGGAGAGGGAAATGAGCAGTTCCGAAATGACAAAGTGTTAAAGCTAGAAAAAGATTTGAAAAGTGAACGTGAAACAGTTGACATACAGAATAGTGAGATCTTTAATTTGCAAAAAAGTTTGCAAAATTTAGTATTTGAATTGGATACGTTAAAGAATACGATTTCCAACAATAATAACAAAATTCAAAAGTGCAACACTCAAATTGAAGTGCTCGCCCAAGAGAACAAGGATAATCAGGAAAAAATCACATTTTTGGAGAACCAGCTTCAAAACGCCGAAGGTCAGCATGAATCTCAACAGCAATCCATACAAAGGCTGGAGACGAAAGCCCGCGAACTGGAACCAGTTTTGGCAGAAAACAAGCGTCTCCGCCAAAACTATGAAGAATATTCCAGACTTGTGGAGAGGCAGGAGACTCGATTGAAGGAACAAGACAAAGTCACGAGAGAACTTGGAATTGTGAAGAATGCTAATTTCCAATTGGAACAGCTTTTTAGAAGTAAAGATGAGGAAATTGGAATATTTTTGGGGGAACGCGAGAAGTTTGTAGTATTTGTGGAGCAGATAAAGATCGCATCAGAGTATGATGAAATCAGCAATAATTCAGTTGCGGATCAATTGAACATACTGAGTGACCACGTCCAGAAAAGATTCTTTACAATAAAAGGTGTTTATGAGTATTTGAAAAAGACAGTCTCTGAGATCAGTCCCTCCTCCACATCCACATCAAAAAGTAGCTTATTTCCTCCAAAAGCATCTGGCAATGCCTCCAGCTCAGCTACTCCCATTATAAGCCCATTATCAGTTGATTGGCATCCACTTCCACCAACAGTGACTCCTTCCAACTCCAGCGATTGCGTCCCCTCGTGTTCACAGCTTCCAAGTCCAAATAGTATTCCCAGCGCATCAACATCATCCCATCCTCCAAACAGCAGCGCCGGTGGAGATCAACTTTACAATGAGCTCATGTCCGATGCCGTTCTCTCCTTACCTCCAATGCTATCACCACCCCTTCCATCAACCAGCAAACAAGCTCTGCAAAGAAATTCTAAATTACGACAAGTTTCCAAGACGCCATTCAAAAAGCGTGCACATCCAAAACACGTTTCAGGAATAATAAAACCAAGAAACTTCAAATGTCAAGCCTGTCCTGCTCGTTTTCACTATTTTGGCCATTTGAAACGACACCTAAGAGATGTTCATCGTCTGCCACTGGCTCTCGACAATCATCTTGGAGGATGTCGGTCGTGTGGACATTTGTTCGAACAAAGATGTCAACGACGGCAGCATATTTGCCCAACAAAGTAAATTACTATTAAAATTTATAACAAATATGCGCTAAACCCTTAATAATTAATCTTTTAAAGAATTCCACTCATAAATTTTTCTTGTAACTACAGGAGCATCCCGGTTCTGACTAATGAGGGAAGCAACAATGTGGTTCCCATGGCAACAGAACCCCCACCTCCTTCCCCTCCAATTGATATTTCCTCTGAAATGTAAAACTAAGAACATTACTTTTTAAATTAAGCTAAAAAGTAATCTAGTTTTGAAGAAAATTTTATTCATGATTTTTCTTATAGTCACAGAGACGCCCAGATTTTAATAAAGGAGGAAAGCAATGATGATGAGACTCCCATGGTAACACAAACACCACCCCCACCGTCTCCCCCTCCCACACGTCTTCAGAGAGAGGAAACTGACGACGATATTGATATTGAATCTTTAGATTTTATGGACAATGAAGTGCCTAGTGGTTCAGAAATGCAATGGAGTCCAGATGATTTTATTGAAAGTGATTAGATTAAATAGCTTGATGTTTTTCCTCCATTTGTTATTTTGGCAAAATAAAAGTGCCAAAGACTAATTGTTTGTTTATGTTGTTTGTTATTATGATGTCGTTGTCATATTTAAAAACAAAAATTTAAAAAACGCTTGTAACATTCTACAACCCCATTTTTGTCTTTGAACTATTTATGTAAACCTTTCGGGTGAAAAACTACGGTTTTAAACCTATAAAATTGCAGTTTAATTGATTTGTGTAAAAATGTATATTTTGTAAATTTGTATTAATTTTGTATGTTTTCTTGTAAATTGAAATTACTTGTGAAAAAAACCAAAGCAAAACGATATATGATTAACTAAAATTTTTTAAACTAGAAATAAATCTAATTGGCCGCTTTAAATTCCCCTCCCCCAACCAAAAATAAGTATTTGCCTGATTTTTATTTTACTAAAAGCATTCTATATATAGCAAGTTACATATCAACAGTATCTCAAACTCAAACTAAATTACTGCTACATGATAGCACTTACTTTATCCTAGTCAAACTGGTCAAACATTCATTTTACGCTGGAGATATTTTTTGCACAAATAATTTTTTCTCTTTTGGTGTTTGCCTTGAAACAAACTTGAAGGTATGGCATACTATAACTTTGCATATTATGCTTTATATAGATTTCATGTAAATTAACTGCAATTAGATTGAGTTTGCTATTTTACAAAAATTATGGGAATGGTGAGCAAACATAAAGCATTCATTGACTCTATTCTTTTGCAAGTCTGATCATTAAAGTTATGAGTCTCTAGAGCTTTTTTCAGCCTCTATAAAACAGTTCCAATATTTTGGTAAGGGAACCTGCAAAAAATAATGATCTGCATATTTTACAAAAATACATTGACCAGCGCTTGTACATTTTTCATGAGCATGCATACAAATTTTAGTAACAATTGCTTTAGCATTTTTTATCATTCATAATGATATATCATGTATAAATATCCAGTTCCAGTTGATATTATAAAAACATATAGCAGTCTTATTTTTCATAATAAATTGAGTCCTAAAAGTATATAAAAATGGAACAAGTCAGTTAGTCACAAGTAAACTGATCATAAAAAAGCGTTCATTGAATAGAATTTTTTAAATCGCATAATCAACTGCATAAATTAATTTCAAACACATTTCCGTATGAATACAAAAGGTTGCAAGTTTCCAGTTTACTATTGCGTGTGTCTGTCGCCCCGTACAAGTGACAAGGGCATGAGGCATGCCATCTACATAAGTAAAAGCTGGTACTACCACTGCCGGTTAACGTAAATACCATACATAGCCCAACAGAATACTTGTTGTCCCTTTCCCATGCTTCCACTCCACATGATTTCGGTTATCGTAGATTCTGACTTTTTTACAACTATGCCAGTCCTACAAACAGACACAATACATAAGGCACTCTGTACAAAAGTTAGGCAACAATGTAGGTAGTATGAGAAGCGAATGAAGGGCGACTGACTGAGAAAAAGAGGAATTTGACTTTTTCACATAAAACATTAGTTGTATAATGTATATAGATAGTAACAAGTGCCATAATATATCACACTATATTTTGTCTTTGCATGATCGATTTAGGGCTGTATTTTTTGTTGAAACTTGCCATCAAAACAGCCTCATTCACTCAACCATGACATATAATGTAAGTTAGTATAGAGCTTATACAATAAACGTTAAACGTTTTCATCATATTATGTGTAGACAATTATTCTGTTTCTTGCTATTTCATATTTTAAGCAGAGCTAACGCAATATATGTAATCCTTAATGTTTTTCTATATATTTTTATTGCTCATTATAAAATAATACTAGATTTTGTACGATGAAAAATCAACGATGAAGTGCTGCAATTAAATATATGCGCCCGTGGCATAAATACAAGTACATTTTACATGATTTAATGAGCTTATTGTCCTTGCAAACTATTAAATAAAAAAACAGTGTCGCTGATTGAAGGAATAAATTTGATGATGAAGCTGCGAATGATTTTGTGGTGAGAAACTATTAAGCTGAATAAACTGTCGAGGGATAAAAGTATTAAGTAAAAAATATACAAAAAAATACAAATTGCTAATTCATTTCACTTTAACAGCATTCAAAGCTAGAAAAATGGCATAGAATAAATTGTACCGGCATTATTAATACACTAGCGTAAGCATAAGTTAGCAGCAGCATTAGCCATAGTGCAACTGCTTACAAAAAAATCTTTATTTTGTATTTTGTATCGTCGAGACGATCCACTGCAAAGTGGAAGAAAACTATGAAGCTAAAAGATTTTGTTATTCTGTAAAAATAATAATCGGTCTGGTTCCATAGATTGTAATCCTGACCTAAGTAATTACGACCAAACGCGTCTATGATTGACTTCATTGAACAGAAAAGTTCTAAATTGATTGCTTAATTGAGCTAACATCTAATTCTTAATAATAAATAAAATTTTGCTTTTATTTGCTTTGCAAACCCTTGTTTTTTGTAAACCGTAATTCCGACCCATGGAATTAGACTGCTAGTGCAAGTTTGGTCTTCAAAGTTGAGGCAAATGTGGGTTCTTCACAGATCTCATGATGAAGCTACCATATTATCTCTTTTATGTTCCTTGCTATGTGAGTCATGGTTGTGAAAATGGATGAAGAATGATGAAGAGCAATGAAAGCACATGAAGCGACATGAGTCTTTAGATGTACCAACCAATATCAACAGGATGAGCAACGAGAATCCCATATTTCCTTGTTTTTTATCTGCCGTCTCTGCATTAACTTTCATGAAGTAAATCTATGAAAATGGAAAATCCAACCAAGTGTGGTTAGTATTGAAGAAAGGCTCGAGCCAGCGACAAGTCTCTTTTAACTTGGTGAACACCTGAGAATACCTGCCTTGAAATCTTTCATCTTTTTTAGATCAGAGCCCACAAAGAAGATATTTATTTTTTTCTATAATTCTAAGACCAGTCAAAATATCGCATTGAAGGCATATCATTAATTTTGTCATTTCACTGTGCATTATTTCTTGTTTTACGTGCATATCTAATTTGTTAACAGAAGAGGAATATTTCTGGGAACATTGTTAATTTTTTTGGAATAGATATTTTGTTAATAAGGCCTAGTTTATGAATTTCGCGAGTATTTTACAATAATACAGAATATTATTCTTTCAAAGTACCTGTGAAATTAGTAAAAAAAATAGTGATTTTTATTCAAGTTTATGCACAAAATTCGCGATAAAAAAGTATAAAATAGTGGATAAAATTTTATTTCCAGTTCCATATCTTCAACAGCAAAATAATATGAATATTAATTATATCAAGTTCTTTTCGTTTATAACGTTTTAAAGTTGCTGCTCAAAACGTTTTCTTCATTCCCACAATAAAATAAAAAAATTGTTTTATTTTTATATTGGCAATGTTATTTGCTGAGCTGTTAATCAGCTAAAAAGCAAGATGGAAAGTTTGCAAACGTTTTCATGAAAAATAGGCCATCCTTCCACTACCAACCACCACTTCAATTTTTTCTTTTTACTCGCTGTAAATATAATAGCTATAGCTACTCCTTCACTAACTTTCATTAATATTCATTGCCCTTCATGTGGATGTAGATGCATTTTATTTCATTCGATAAAAAAATTCCACCACCACCACCAACTGCATAACATTTATCGTCGTTGCCTCTGTGCCATTTGTGTCTGCATTTTCAGTGTACATTCCTTCTTTCTCACGGCTACTGTGTTACTCTTTTGGATGAGCTTTGAAGAACTGAAATGAGATGAAAAATGAAGGAAAAATCACCCCACCAAAGCAGCAATATACTATGCCTTTTCTACATGATAAGCGCATTCTTTATAGCAGATATGGTATGGCTACAGCTTCACTTTATCTCCTTTTCCCATAGTAAAACCCAACAGCCAGCTCAGAAGAGGAAGGAGAATCAGTGGAGGTATAAAAGGGCATTTCAGCCTAGCTTACGGCTCTCACTCAATTTTGGATCGCCAACCAAGGAACACCAACCACCACTACCACCAGCAGATACCACAAAACTCTGCTCGTTTTAAGAGGAAAAAGGACTTCAAGCGGAACTAAAAGAAACACCAACCCTTCTCGGCCAACATCCAACTGAAGACTATTCACAAGTAAACTTTTTTAGATTGATGTCTCGGGTCGCCCCAACAAAAACCTCTCAGCACTTGGCAGTTAGCTATATAACAATAGCTAGCTCCTTTAACACACAGAAAGCCTGACACCCATCCACATAGAAGGTATAATCTTGACGACATAGCTGAAAACAAAGGAATAGGGAAATACAACCAACAACCAACTAGTCTGCCGTTTGACTCTTGCTCACAGATCAGTCATCCATGCCAAACAACAAAAAGTAAGAAAATTACTTCTGTTCTGAGCATACAGTTTCAGAATTCTCATTCATGTTCTAAACGAACAAAAGTCCCAAAGTCCCAAGCCAGTTTCTATTGAGCTGTTCATGGCTAAATACTACGTTTGCATACAAACTACAAACACTCTTGAGCTGTAAAAGTAATGGAGTAGTTGGGAATCGCCATTTCAATCCATGATAAATATTTTATGTGGCCAGGGCCAGACTGCACATATTACTTTTCCTTTTCATGAACTCTGCTGCTTACAGAAAAACATTTTACTTTTATTCTTGCAATCCTACAACTGTTTTCAGACATTACTATCTAGTAACTTGAAAGTTAAATATGCAAACAGCTATATAAATTTATACAGATCACATTTAGGCTCAAATATTTTTTATGTGAATATCTGCTTACCATCTACTAGACATTTGCATATTTTTTGCTTGGTAGTTTTGAGAAAATGTTTGCAAATGTTTGCGAAAAGTATTTTTTAATTATGGAACCTTAAACAATTTTACAACATTTGCAAATGATTTTGAATTAGAAGTAAATAGATGTGTTTAGACGTCAATTTCATGAACTACACATATTTTTAATGAGATAAAATTAACGCAAGTAGTAACTAAAGTATATTTTTGGATCATACGCGTATTTTTTATGTAAACTGTTACTTAAGTTTATATGATGATTAATATAAACCATCCATGGGTTTTGGTCTTCAATGAGAATTAGTAATGCAAACTGAAGTAAATACCAGCATCTGCCATCTGCACACCATATTATGCAAGTTAACAGGAATCAACAAGTTACGACAACAACATTTTATTCGATAAGGATACATAGTTTGGTTACTTTTTACATGTCAGTAGTGTCCTTACTTGCATTGTAATTTCCTACAGGCAGATCTGCATGCAAGATTTTCTTCACCCCTTCTTCAACACCAGTGAAATACACTATAAGATAACTAACTGCATAATATCTTGAACAGACGTAATTTTTTCTAGTAGATATTATTACATGATCAGCTGTAAGCCAAAACAAGCATAGAAGAAGCAAAAACACTCATTGGATGTAGAAGGACCAAATGGTTGGTTGGTTGGTTCTATATCTATATGATAAATGATATCATTACAGAAAAAATGATATTATAACAATTCAATGTTGCTTAGTTCATAATAGAAACCATCACAAAAATATACAAGGCAGACCGCAAACTGCATGGGTAACACAGGTGCACAGTTTATTATAACAATAGATGAACACAACAACACAATAGTGAATGCTTTAACAGTAAATGGTAAAGTAAAAAAGGGTTAGGATTCAACATTGCGTGCATATAAGGTTACTACTTCTGTATGTCTGTAATGAAAATTTGCTCGATCCAACAGCATCTTCTCTCATTCTCATCCTTTTGTGCTCTCTCATCTCAAAGCAACAGCTTAAACCTAATTCTACCTTTTTGTCCCAATATATTATTTTTTTATTATCCGATAAGGACCGTGTATAACTAAAGTTTAAATTTTTAAATCAGTACAAAATATTTTTATCTTTTCTTTTCTTAATACGTTGCAATTAATTCTCAAAAAAACGGAAACCAAAAGGCACGTGTAAAAATATCAGAAATTTTTGCAACAAAAATTTGTGTATAATTTTGTGTTAAATACATCATAATAATCAGGCTAATTTTAATTGATAGTATATTATAGCATCCCCTTTTCCCATTCATCTTCACTTGTTTGCTCGCTATTCTGGTGTCTGGTTGGAGTGGACTCCATGAACATTTCATCTTCATCAGAAACTGGGCTTCAAAAACATTATTTAGCTAAATCCAATATTATTGTATTTTAAAAAGATAAAAACAATTTAGTCGTGAATTTTACTATAAATTTGCCAACAAATTCTATTTTTTCCACAGTACATTTTTGCAACTTGATCAAAGAAGAAGTTCACATTGCCCAGCAGAGCTACTACCAACCATGGCAAGGTCTTTCCCTGAGTACCGAGAGAGTGGAGTGAGGGATGGAGAGGGATCTAGCGCCACAACCCAGAATGAAACCGACTTGCGGACCCGGCTCACATATTTTCAGAACCTATATATCGAACGAAACGAATCCCTAAACGCAGCCAGGGCTGAAAATACCCACTTAACATCTGAAAACAAGCAGAAATCTTCCCTTATCGAAATCAAACAACAGATAATTGACCAGTTAAAAAATCAGGATGGAGTAAACGAACAACTTGTAGAAAATCTTGAGAAGACCAAAATAGAGAACAGACAGCTCAAACGCCAACTTTCTGCAGCCACCACCTCCTCCTCATCATCAGATAAAATCAGAGATGACATGGAAAATGAGATTGAAATTAAGAGGGCCAAGCTAAAAGAGAAAAACGCCAAAATCGATAAGTTAAAAAAAGAGTTAAAAAGTGAGCGCGAAACTAACGCAGTAAAAACCCAGAAAATTGAGGATTTGCAAAAGAATCTTGCAGATTCCAAATCTCAACTTGAAGACATCCAAACCAAAATTCAAAGTTTGGAAGATGACCTTCAAAAGTCTGAAACCAGTTGTTCCTCTCAAAATACCATCATAGACAGCCACACAGCCTACATCCAAAATAAAAACGAGGAATTTGCAAATTTATTGGCTCAATATGAGAAGTTGCTCAGTTTTGCGGAAAATATCAAGTCGTGTTCATACTTCGAAGGAAATGTGGGCTCCCTTATTTACCAGTTGGAGGAGTTGGAGGCTCACGTTCAGAGACAATTTGCGATGATGCAAGCCCAAATTCAAAAGCTACAGGAAGATGTCGACATGGAGGATGATGACCACTCATCGACATCTACCGTCATAGTCCCGCGCAAATCATCTTCCCACCAACATCATTCAGATTCTACCATAAAAGCTGGACCATCAACAACGCCAGCATCCGCAAACACTGGATGGAACCCACTCGCCGACCCAAATGCATCCAACACTTCCCTTTTCTTGGGAGATTACTTCCCAAACGAAGATCCACCATCACCCCCACCACAACAGCCCTGCAGCAGTAAGCAATCACTTCCAAGAAACAATGTTCTTCGACAACTTCCAAAGACCATCGGCAAAAAGAAAACGGCACCAGCAAAGAAAATTGGAAAACGGAGAGTTTCTGACCCAAATCAGGAGAGAAACTTCACATGCCAAACGTGTCCAAGAACATTTGCTAAATTTGGACACATAAAGCGACACCAGCAGGAGGTTCATAATTTACCACTTGCTTTGGAACACTTCCTGGGCGGTGGATGTGAATCATGTGGAATATATTTTCACACAAAACAGCAACGCAAAGAGCATGTTTGCTATAAAAAGTAAGCTAATTGTTGTAAAAATTAAGAATTTTGCTGTTTATCTAATATCAAATATGTAATTGTAAAAAATATTTTTATATTTAATCACACATTTAATTTAATTTTCAGACTTTTTCAAAATTTTATAAATACCCATGTCAAAACTAAAGAACTGAGGAAGGTGGATGCTACAAAAGCAGTAACGCTACCACCACAAGAGCCACCTTCCATGAAATTGAAAGTGACGCCATCAGCTCCTGAATTCGATGATGGGGATGCAGATGACGACTTAGCAGTTAATGATTGGGCTGACGACGGAGAGGTTCCATACTAGAACATCATCTGGAATCTGGAGTACCAAATGGTCCACGCGATTATATCGTTAATTTTGGGTGTTTTGTGTATAAACGTTTCATTCTGAATTAAAAAAGAATGCATGTTTTTGTATGCAAAAATCGAAAATTAAAAAAAAAGTCATAATTTATTAAATCCAAAAAAAATTAGTTTATACTTTGTGTATATATTTATAATGCATACTCTGTACTATAGTATAATTGGCTTTAAAATAATTAGTGTTTGACATTTAAAAATTATGTAATTGGTGTACTTTTATTTCAAAATCTGTCAATTTTTTTAATTAAGTCCGATTTGTGATTTTAATTACTTGTAAATGCTTTTAAAATTGTTGCCTAAAAATGGGTTCAAAATTTTTGTCAAAAAGATACAAACAATAATAAATTAAAACAATTGGCTTGTAAATATAAAACCCAAAAAATATCTGTACGAAGTATATTTATTTTGTGGCGTTGTCGCACTTTACCCCACATTTATATGAATTTAATTGCATACTCATACTTTTGTATTTTTGCATTTCTATGATAAAGAATTTACTTTAGGCAGCAGGATTTAATTTTTTAGCAGAAAATTAGCTCATTATTTATTACGTTTGTTTTTCATAACAAATTTTAACATTTTCACAATTTAACAAAAAAATCAATGAACAAATATCACAGCTTATAAAAGCAAATTAATCAGTCGATAAAAACAAATTTAAAAAATCATATTAAAAATTTGGAAGGAAAATAATTTAGTTGGGGGAATGGGGAACTTTTGAAAGGCCAATTAAGTTTCCAATTATTTTGTTTGAGAAAGTAGATTACTAAAATATTATAGACAGTTAAATAATATGGCAATTTTAACCGATGATTCCACCACCAAGTCCTCCTCCCAAGCCAATTCCACGTCCCAATCCGATTCCTCCAATGCCTCCGTATCCAAGTCCTCCAAGACCTAATCCAAGACCGGCTCCTCCAAGTCCGATTCCTCCCAAGCCAATTCCACGTCCCAAGCCAATACCTCCCAAACCACCATGAAGACCAAGACCTAATCCACCATGAAGACCTCCAAGTCCGATTCCACCGATTCCTATTTTGAAAAATTGATTCATTTATAAATATTTCAGATTCCGAAATTTCCAATCTTTTCAGGAAAGAAGTTTGTGAGTTTTGCTAACTTACCGACATGTCCGATGCCAATGGGGACATGAGATTGGATTCTTTGGGTATGGCTCACTCCTCCCTTTAATTAGAACAACGATTACTTTTATTTGATAGTTCTTTCAACAATTGAATGAATTACCCAAGTAATTCTAAATGTACAAATTTCACTTACGAGTCCAATGCCAATTCCTGGGTTAGCACAGGCAACGGCGAAGAGGGCAAAAAGGGCAACCTAAATTATAACAAAAGAATTTATTTGCATTTAATTCACTTTTTTACATTTTAGTAAATTTCCCGAAAACTTGGAAACTAAAATGATCATGTTGTAACTTACGGCGAGCTTGTACATCTTGAAGGATTAAAAGAAAAAAGAAGAGAGAATAATTAAAAGGTTTAGAGAAGAAGGATGGTAGTTGATGACTGAATACTTTTGACAAAGGACTTTGTGCCTTTTATACTAAAAAATCTTTCAGTTTGGTTTAGGGTATAAACCAAGGATAAGACTAAAGACTAAAAACCTACAAAAAATTATGTATAGTCTTTTAGCATAGGATTCTCAAACAATAACAAAGTGTACAAGTAACATAATAGGAATTAGCATAACATAAATTTTAGGTGTTCATTGATTATCTGTTATAAATACATCGATAAAACAGATGCAATAATAATAATATCTTCTGTAATTGTAGGAAAGTCTGACAGAATCTTAATGGTCAAGTTGCTTAAAATATTTGACTTATTTCTTATATAAGATTTCCTAAAAGGTTAAAAGCGTCTCAAATGACCGCTATTCTTCCAAAATTATGATGAAAATGGGCATATCAATTGTTATCAATTGGAATCATCAGTAACAGCGTGGTTCATGGCACGAGCAACAATTGATGAGCCATTCGCATGTCACATGACCGTATAAAAAAACTGCAAAATTTTTAACTCATTGACTCTTTCATCCTTACAGATGTTATAATGTTATAATTATACATTTTATTTTATTGGTGTATCCGCTGCATATTTGATCCATTGCATTGTTTATAATGAGCTATGAGCTTATGAAGGTTTGTTCTAAAAACATGCAAAACTATATAGCGCCCACGCCTGAGTGAGTAAGCATTGGGTTTAGAGTTTGAGTCAGATGGGTTTAATTGTTGCACATTTTTATTGTGCATATTGTATTAGAGGTATGTGGATTCTATGAGGCTTATCGTCATCGTCCTTATCTACTTTGTTTTATCCATTATTGCATTCTTATTCCTACTGACCTTATCAAGACAAACTAACCAGACACCAGAAAGTGACCAGAGGCCTTATCATCATTTGTCATTAGGTATCATGAAACAAAAACAACAATAAAAAGTTTGTACGAAATACATGTTTACATATTTATATTTATTGCTTTTTTAGTGTTGGGTAGTTTGAGAATCAATACCAATTTATCATCTCGCTACTAAATCTGTTGACAATTATTAATTCCTACTATGAAAAATACATAACATAGTATAATGCTATACCATAATAGAAAAATAAACTAAGGAAACGTGTTTTACATTTCTTATCCCTGAATATAAACTTAATTTAATACATTATGTAAACGTAGAGAACCATGACCATAACATTTGCAAAATGCTTTCGAACTTTTAATTTAATCTAATCGTCTAAGAATATCGTTGGATGACACTTTTCTTGATCCCACCAGATGCACCTGGAACGCGGAACAGTGAAGCTACTATCGGTGCCAGCGTCGTCGCCACGTTTAATTATAGACTTGGTTATAGTAATGCTTCTTAAAAACGGAAGCACTTTCCAAATCCCGGATTACAGTAAAAGGAGATAGATGGGCATGGAAAAGTCCAGTAGATGACTTGGTTCACAGCTGATTTCTGGTAACCCATATAAGATTTCCCCCAGTGAACAGCATCAATAGTAAATTGCTCCAGACATGGAAATCGTCCAGTCTCCCGGACACGCTCTCAGGTACAATCTTTTTACTTTGGGAAAAATTATCTTCATAATCCAAGAGGGATCTTGACTTCGTCCTACATTTTCTGTTATTGATGGCATGGAAACCGTATAGTTCTCCAATGTGTCCCCAAATATGGATAATGCTTGCATGAGTTTTGGAAACGTCTCAGAATCGATGTTGTCAGTTTGTCACTGTCCATAGAAGAGCCAGTGAACTTGATAATCTTTAAAGGCGAGCCCGCAAATGACTTTATACCTTCAAAGCTACTGTCAACTCTGTCACGAACCAATCACATGAAAATCGTTTAGCACCAGTCTTGTCAAATGTGACGACGCCAATTTGGAAAGAACCGGGACCCTGACTTTTCCTTCCCCACAGCTTTCGGCTTTTTAATTAAAAAACGACTAGACACTAGACCCCATCACCATCAGTATTCATTTCACAATTCGTATATTTTTGTTTTGATTCCATCAAATCCTCAGCTGCATGCAGCTAAGCTGGGAGAAGAATTGCAATTTGCAATGGTAAATGCTCGTATTCCACAGTCCAAGACCAAGACAGAAAGGCTCGAGCAATTCAGCAAAGCCAGCACGTCACGTAGATTGCAGGAATGAGGCGAGAAGCTTCGCTGATGCAAGGATAATGTGCTATACGCAATGCAGCAGCTTCCCTTTGCTCTCATCTCATAATCCCATCTCAAATCCCCTCCCCACCCATCTGACTGACTGACTCATCCTATCATTCATGTTCAATTCTGCACCACTTTGCATCGTTGTTGCATCAGCAATAATCAGCATTCACCATGTCGTTTTCTCTCGGAAATACTCAATCAAATGTCAAGCGTGGAGATGTGGATGTCATCATCATCAGATTCCGACTCAGATATTAGTTCATATTCAGATTAAATTTTCTCGGATCTTCTACTTACCTAACTCAAGAATTTCATAGTTCACAGTTCTTCATATTTTCAATTTCTATGATTATTTGCAAAAAATTTTAATTTCTCTTTCACAATCCAATCCTAATGTAACTTTAGTTCTTGTTATCTAACTAATCGTTAAAGATGATAACTACCTAATTATTTTTTTAGAATACATCTTAAAGTGTCAGCAGAGCTCTCAAACTTGCCCTAGACAAACTCCTCAAAAACTTCAAGACACTCAATCTTTTAATCACATAAGCTTTCCCATAATTAATCTGCAATGGCTGACAAAACCTTCGAAATTTTGCCATTAGCCTCTTCTGATGTCTATCTGGCCATTGATAATACTTCCACGACTGCAGTACCTTCCTCCCATAAAACTGCAGCGACCAAGCCATGATCCAAATACAGATCCAAAAAATTGTTCCCGAGCCAGCCCAGGATAGCATAGCAGCAATCGCCATTCCATCCAAATGCTTCCCATTTCCCATATTTGATGATCATATAACTCGTGAATTCAGCCAATTTTGTGATAATCGCCTGCGTAGGAAGCAGAAAGTGACATATAACAACATTTACCTGATTTTGCAAAACCTGAACTGTTCGATAAGCCAAAAATAAGATTTTCTGGTTGCCTCAATTCAGGAACCTAGTTGTAGTAAGGACGACCCATTCGAAATTCCTGATGGCTGGGGCATCAACAGGTACTGCATATGTGATGAAAACGGCCAAACGGTATTGAATAGGCCAAATTCGAAATATTTTGAATTGCAATTAACGTTTGGATCATAATCTGGTAGATATTTAAAATGTAAAAAATAAGGTATAAACTTTACACCATTTTAAAGTTGGGCTAATATTCAAAATCCTACGGTTCATGTATTCCAGATAGAAGAGAATTGTATTGGAAATTACAAAGCACTCGTCTTCAAAGTTGGTAAGCACAAACCACATTTCCAGAGACAGAGGCCGGCGCCAAGTGTTGCGGCGAAGGAAAGATTGAAATAATTTAGATTGCCATCAAAGTAGAAGTAGAGATTTTGTAAAACGTACAGTCTTTGGAATTTAAGATTTTAAATGAAGGGCACAGCTTTTATCTCTGTTTTCTTATCTACTAATTTGCATAAAACTGATAAGCGTGCTTTTTTACCTCGAAGAAAAGTATTTTTTTATAAGTTAGTTTTTCGAGATAAAAAATGCCCCTTATCAGTTTTATGCAAATTAGTAGATAAGAAAACAGAGATAAAAGCTGTGCCTGTGCCCTTCATTTAAAATGCTAAGTTCAAATGACTGTAAAGAAAGAAACCGTTGCAGAGGTGGTAGCAAGTGGTGAATGCGCATGTAAAAGTGGGCGTGGCTAGATGGAATTGCTCTGTGACGTTTACGGTCCCAGGTATATGGCAACACTCCAAATTTCGCTGAGAATGGGAATATGAAATTGGCAACGGCAAAGAGCCTGTCAGTTATCATTTTTAACTGTTGAGCAGTTGGAACATGCTTCTGATTAGCAGAACCTGAAACTGCTCCACGATCCGTGGAATGTTAAGCAAAGGTACATTTATATTATAACGAAAGGTTACATTTTACATATTGTTTTTGCCTTTTTAGGAGCAAAAAATCCAAAATAAAATATTGATTATTACTTAAGGAAGAGTGACGCGTGACGGGAACATATTTTAAAATTAAAATAAAAGAAAAAAGATTTATTAAACATCAAACTGTGTAAAATTTTATTTTATTAAAATTCAAAAGAGGTAATATCGATTAAATTCTCGTTTGCCTAGGTAATTTTAGCTGAATTCACTTGGAATTGAAGAAAACTTTTTAAAAATATTCCCACCCCTTTCTTATTAGGTAAAAACAGCTTAAATAAAATCAGAATTTTAAAAATGTTAAATTTTTAATTGTGTTCATCTAATTTTTTGTTTAAAAGGAATACACAATGCATATATACCTACACCTAAATCTTCCAATATCAACTTACCCCAAGGCAACATGAATGAGCTTTATAAAACTTTATAAAAGGCTTTTATATGTTTTTGATTTTTCAAATCAACAATTCAAATTATATTAAAGCAAACCGATGTTTTTCTTTGGTTTGAAATCGTCATTCGTCATAATTTGATTCTATAAAATTATTTTAACCTTAAGTTTTATATTTTAAACCTAGTTTATTTGAAATGGGCCTGAAGCTAAAACGACTGAAAAAACTGATAGTACTTCGAATTAGGAGGAAGCTAATGTTGAGTGTTAAACTATTCTTAATTGT
>JAQFYG010001191.1:0-20527 GCA_034694325.1 Entomobrya corticalis
CCGTTAACGTCGCATGTCAACATTAAGTAATTCGATTTATCAAAACAGGTAAAAGAGTCATTTGAAACTTTCACAATAAAAAATGTTTATAAACCCAAATGTACTTGTCAAAGTTAGAATATAAGGCGCTAAATTGGGAATACTTCGGAAATAACAATCATCCAGTGACAAAAATTGACAGCAGCTAATAGAATTGTCTTTTAGAATCAACTATTGAAATCCATAAAAAGCAGCAAGGGAGAAGTCACGAAAAGCATACTACATGTATTTCTAGAAAAATCTTAGCAATCAAATTCAACAAAAGCACTACGAAAATTGCTATAAAGGTTTCCACTCAATATGATAATTGATAACTTTTCAATTTAACCAAAAAAAAATATGAACCACTCACCAACAACCGTCGAGATACAGAAAATAGTTTAACGTTGACAAACAGTTAAACCTCAAGACATGTGCTTTCAGGATTTCAGTTCCGGTGCAAAGCTTTTAACCTTTCAGGTCTCTCGTTCGACAAAATTTTTAAAAGTATATTGATGATCACTCGCCGGTCACTATCTCACTGACATAGGCACGCAATAAAAATGTCTAGTCAGTTTGTATGACGAATGACGGGAAGGAACTGTGAGAAATCCCAAGGAACCTGTTTCACTGTTTCATAAGCCTAAAAATCTCCTTACTTCTCCTCAACAGCCATATACACAGTAGCAGCACACAAGTCGGCTTTTCGTCGGAATGAACACAAGACTAAAAGGTAAGATGGCTAAAATAATTATGAAATGAAATATGTGTAAAGATGAAATCGAGCTATTAGGTAAGCTTTATGAATTTCATTCGAATAAGGGTCATTCTATTTTTCCGTGAGAACTGAAATTTTTGTCTAGAGGATTACAACTTCTTGCTTTTGCCCACACACAACACGAGTACATGAACAGCATTAAAAGAGCAGAATATAATGCAATATTACGAGTGAGAGAACATTAAAATGTGTGCTTGAAACTATATTATATGATTTGTTGATGATGACGATGACGGCGTGATGCAATATAATGATGATGACATGCATGCCTGATCTTGATGCTTTTATAACAAACAACAGTAGTTTAGGTGCTGGCTACTAGCTGAAATCATAAGTATGCATTCATTATTGACTATTCCTTAAATATAAACCCCACAAAAGAAAACATGGCTCTATCCGCAGTTTTACCTTGACTGTCTTTGCAAGAAAAAATGTGCAAAAGTCCGATTCATGATTCATGTCTTTAGTTTTAACATTAAAATTGCTCTTAGTTTAACAATGTAGGTACATGGGTTTGTACACGTAGAAACATCAGTTTTTCATGCGCGATAATTGCAAAATTTGCATGGATAGCAAACAGCATAGAATGTAAATTGGCAATAGATTATAGATGATATATATCTATCCATATAGTAGGTATTGTTGCTGTAGGTACATAAACATTTAGGCAAAATTGTTTCTTTTTCCTTCGAATTTAGTACAAGTATTGGGATTTTGATAGGATACATGGATAACGCTAAAGATTAAACTTACTTTAATCTCAGACTAAACTGTTGTACATGATCATGATACATCATACCATCAGCATTATCAACCCTGTTTAATCGACAATCGACAACGCGTATCATAACAATGAGCAAGCATATAACAAGAAGTCACTGTTGAAATTGCACGAAAACATGAACACTGACAACTGATTACAGAATGGGATGCAAAGAAATGGAAGAAGAGAAGTGCAGATAGATGAGTGCGTCATGCTACTACATCATATATACATCGTTATTCGTCATGGTCTCTTCATTCTTCTTCGCTTTTCAATAATTTCGCAAAAATTATCCTTTTTTACCGAACCAACTAAGAAGCTCACCAATGTGCCAAATCACGAAATAAGACAGAAATGCCAAAACAACACTTTTGTCAATAACAATGTGTAGTTACAAGCATTAAAGTATATAGGTTTCTAATTCTTAAAACATGTAATATGGCATTTATTACCGGATAATTGGGATCATAACCGTGACATAAATCTTGGAATAGCAATAAATTTGACGTTTATATCAAACTCGCTTTTGCAATAGTCACTACAACAAAAGGTATATCTTGCTTTTTTGAATGAGTTAAGCAAATTTCATGTAAATAACACATAAAATTCACTCCTCACTGGATATTGACATTTTCGTGTAATGTAAATTATTTCAAAGAGCACCTTAATTATGATCTTTATCCTCGAACAAATTACCAAAATATATCTTCAAAGCTTGATCATAAGTGTGCAATTTTTTAATGAAAATTTTTCATTTTTATTTGTTATGTAAACTATGAACCACTCATTTAGATAATATTTATTTTTATCCTACCAGGAGCAACATCTCAACGGCCCGAGCAATGTTTTCAACATTTCATGTAAAGTTCATTGCACAGTAACGGTGAGTATAATGGAAACACGATTTTTTTTGCTACATGCTCAATGCTCACCAATGTAATAATATAAATATAATAATTTAAATTCCACGAATATTATCTCTATCTCTATATGTTTATCTATTGCTTGAGGCAGAACAACTTTCAGCATTAGCAAAATTATTTGGGGGCAAAAGAAAACAACAACAACCTCGATAAGCGTTCCTCGGTAGAACTCGCGAAAATATCGCTTCTGACTGTTGCCATATTTTGCAATTATTTACGTGGTCGCTACAAGATAGCATTCATAATATTTTGGGAGATGAGAGCCAGTGTGGTCTGGTTTTTGGTTTGTTACGCCTTTCAATTAGAATTGTGCTGGCTGTTTCCCATAATTTTCATTCATATATGCACTTATTTAACAGAGAGAGAAGCAACAACTCTGATTCGACTTTGACTACTTGTCCTGTCTAAATGTGCAGATATTTTGCATCAAGGTATTATTTGATTTTGATGAAGATGATTATTTTGGCAAATGTAGCCAACAAATCAAAAAAAAATCAAAATCATCACTTGTAAGTTAAGTGGTTAAACAAAAATATTGTTTGTTCAATTAATTGAGGTAACGAAAAAAGCCGTCTACTAATTTTTCTCTGTCATCTTGTTGCCACGACTACAGCACACAAAACCACTCCACAAGGATTACAATCACCCATGAAGCTGAAGGGTGAAGCTTTTACATAATTATTATTATTAAGATTATTACTTTTTATACATCAAGCAATATTATAATTCTGCACGTCCTATTAAAATTGCTAAATTGTTTCAGGGAGTGGCGCGTCTCCTACTTATCTACCTGTGTCCCGTACCTGTTGTTTGTGGTCAATAGCTTAATCCATGAGATTATGTAGGGATTTATGTGCATCATTAATAATAAACTGTCCCATTTAATGAACCTCTCAACGGATATGACAGTTAGTACAATTGTCTTTTGATATTCTAATAAAACTTAAAGTTATATTTCATGCATTGTTAACAAACTATAATTTTTTTCATGAATTAGTTTGGAACATTTTATAGCACCGGATTCTTAGATATAATATACACTGAATCATCAAATGCATGCCAGTAAACAATGTTAGATTCTGAAAAAAAAAAACAATGTATCATTGACAATTTGTTGATGACAACGACTTGCTATGTTATAGTGAGTTTGTATGATTGTTAATTGATATTTCTTATCTTCAGAGTGATGAATCTATGTCGAATTCAAAATCAACTCTGCCTTGTCACATTAGCATACTATGTACATAGAGGTTTCAGAATGTTTTTAGACTTGCCCACAAATAATGCTCACCGTTTCCGGCTAAACTTTTTGAAGTAGAACTATATTGAGTATAGAAAACCTCGACGTAATGATTGTACGTGACATGAATATTTTAAGTTATTACAGAACATCGTACTATTGCTGATGAAGATCCATTTGCGATCATTGTGAATCATTAGGAACGAAGTCAAAACATTATTTTGTGATGAACATCAAAGTCAAATGATTTAATGGGGCAGCTCTATTTTGCATTCAAGAAGTAGTCACCCTTTTATGCGTTATGCATTATTAGTAGGCACTAATTGCAAATGCAAATGCTTGTCTTCCCACTGACAAAGTTTGATTTTGATTAATTAGTGATGGCACATGAGCAAACAAATCAACCTAAAATGTACATAGGTAGTACGTACGTAAACGGTAAACAATGCGTTGCCATGGTGAGTGAAGTATATCTGTAAGATTGGTGAAAATGCTCCAACGAAAATAATTCAAAGTTATGGTGCTAATTAATTTCTGATTAAAAGCATGTAGGAAAACGTTAAAGAATTTTCGGGAAAAGTACAGATTTTGATCAATAATGATAAATTAGTATCTCGAGTGTCCAGTTAAGTAGGTACGTAATAACAATTATTGTTATTCTTATCTACCAACTTTCACGTACGTGTTCTTTTGCACCAACTACCTGTATTTACCTATATAAAAACTGCTAATTTAATCTGCTCTAGTTTGAATTGGAAATATTCCAATGAAAATGGCGGATTTTAGGTTTGATCAAGTGCAAGTGGTATTACAGTATTAGGTACTTTAACTTTAAAAGTTTGAATGAAATGGATTAAGTAATTATCTCAAAATCCTAATAAGAACAACCAAAGGACGAATGAAATGGTGCAACAACTCACTAATCTACAAGTTTGTTTTAAAGTTGCTAAACATCTCATAGTTTAAGCTTTATTTTCGCTTGATGACAAGTTGGTTGAAAGTTGGCGTGACATGATATAAAAATCATGCTGTACAGTCGTGCCGAGCATGCACTATATGTTCTCAGGATAAATGTCTTCAAAAAATGATTGCACTCTAATTCTGAGAAACAATCATGTAGATAAGATAAGAAAACCACTTTCCTTTCTAATCATATTAATATTGGAAACGATATCATTTTCTTGAGCACGAGCTACAGATCTAATAGTAATTATCGATCTATACACAATTCTAAATTTATTGAATTTGCCCGAATCCGTACGATCAAGTATAACTCACTTTTATAGTACTGACAGTCATATTTCATGTTTTGGTGTATCTACACGATTGATGTGAAAGGTCATGGCTGGATATATCATGAACATCACATGAAAGCACATGTGCAATTTTTAAGCTGAACGTAAGTTCAAGAAGAAATGATACATGTTTTTTGGGGATATTACAGCTATCCTAATAAATGTAATTACGTCCCATCAACACTTTCTGCTCTGCTCTGCTTTCAACTCAAGAAAACAGACAATATGGAACGACCGACACCGGTCACATTATAAGCAACATACAAAACATTCAAAACAATTTCATAAATATGAGCAAAATTCGTTTGAAAATATGTCAAAGAAGAAATATGCATTATGGAAAAGCATGTATAGATGAAAGTAGAAAATCCACAAATGAAATCATCTTGAAATGTGTCTTTAAAAAACTCAGGAATGCAAAAAGCTAAAAAGCCTATAGTTTTCATGAAGTGGAATCCAGCCAGAGTGGCTTTTTAAATCCTACTTTCCAAAAAGCCAAAAATATACATGTAGCAAACTAAAAGCTCCCAGAAAATACGATAAATGTCATATTCTTTGAAAAACAAAATATTCGAAATAGAATTACTGCGGACATTGAACATTATAAAAATATTACACTTATCCAGCCACCATACATACAACTACTTACACTACTACACATAGTTTCTTTTTAGATTTTACATAATCGAATTTTTGAGACAAGCCAAGGGTAAAAATATTATATGATTTTCCCAAAAACTTACTTGAGCATCTCTCTAAGATACCGCGATCCATTTCGGGATTTTCAGTAGGGATACAAGTTCTAATGGAAATGCTAGTAGAATTGGCACTAGTATGCGGAGGGGAACTGCTACTCCCAACGTAATTTTCTTGGATCTCTTCTGCTATTACTTCTTCTCCTTGTTCTCCAGCAGCAGCAACAGATGCAACACTGTCACTTGGTTTGGCTTCTTTAAAACTGTCAGAGAGTTTTTCGTGGCTGTGGGAGTTACTGCTGGTGTTGTTGACAACCCACGAAGAAGCCGCAGCACAACTGGATGTAGTTCCCAGTGCTGCAGAGGTCGTTTCCTCCTTGATACAGAATTACAATGAAATGGTTTAAGAGAGATAATTCACCTTTTCGTCCTTTTCTAGCTCTCTACTTTTACTATCTGCTTTTTTGTCACCCAAATTATGTATATTATAGTCTTTTTGACAAAAGATTACACGTTATCATAATTCAGTAAGTGTCGAATGTCTTTTCCTAAAAACGATTTAAAATATGTAGGTATCCTCCGCTTTTTCTGTCTTGTCTCCACTTCTTAAAAAAGTACTTTTCAACGTGACGATCGTAGTTGACGAAATGATTGGATTTTGGATTTACACTTGATTTATCCTCGTTTATTTTACAGCACGGTACATAGTACACATGTGTTGCTAACTTTTTTTACCATGTCATCACAATCTCTCTCTTTCCACTACATATACGCACATTTAGTGACAAATCCTGATCGTCAATTTTTGTTCTGTACCTTCTTACCTACATAAGCTAATATAATAACATTTTATGCTGATGCGATGATGATTGTGGTAACGATAACTAAACGGTCGATCTCACTGAATGAGTGACTACGTAATGTCTACCCAAAGCAAAAGTATATGAAAACATACAGACAGAGATCGACTTACAATTTTAACAGAAAGATGGTCGATCATCGCCAATACTATCCGCCTTCCCCGTTCCCCATTTACCATTATAAAAATCACATCTGCACATATTATTCAGTGCTGCTTACCATTAAAAAATTTTTCGTTAAACAAATGGTCACAAGCCGCACGTTTCTTTCCTAATAATCATATGAGTTGAAAATTATCATTGTAAAGATTATAATATAGGCATATAGAGAACTAACCACAAAACTATAAGTGAACGCCAGCAACACATCATAATATTAAAAAAAGATCATTTTGACTCATGACTGACAAGACTAGCTTCTCTTCAAGGTTTACTGAATGAGTGCATGAGTGCGAGATAACGAGAGAGAGAGAGAAAATATATACCGTTCATTCTTTACGGATCTGCAACGCATTGCATTGCAGTTATATTATGTTCAACCATTCGCCAAATATAACAATAGTAAAAACAAATATAATATCCGACAAACTAATACAAAATCGCAATGTACGGTTTGGTTGGGCGGCTAGTATAGTTCTTTCAAAAGCTAAACCATGTTTACCGCACGGTTTACTATTGTTAATTCTTTTTACACTTTCAATGTTTCAATTGCTCAAAGAAAACAATTGAAAAGTATTTCAAAAGAACTGCATATACACCTGTGTTGCTATGAAAACGGTAAAAATTCATGTTTCAAAAACTTGTGAATCTTGCGATCAGGCTTTTGTACATGTTTTTGCAGGTATATAATGTTTAGTGATGCCTCTATAGCGCGTTGGTGTCCTTACAATTTCCTTGCATAGAAAGTCTTCATGGAATGTTAAAGAGAAGGAGGTGGATGGTGGTGGATGAATCTACGACGAAAATGATTCAAGTTGAACAAAAAACATGATACAACTGATACAAGAACAAAACGCGACAATGAGAATGCGCTATACGGATTGATTACTTTTTTTTGCTGACAACAATGCAAAATGCAAAGCGACATCAATGATGCCGTACCGCTCCTGACGTGATGATGTAATTGAATGAAGCGAGTAAAAAAGGTAAAATGGTAAAGAAAAAAGGTAACTATTGATGAGTTTTCATTGTACTCAAACTGTGTCCATCGAAAAGATACGCTGTGCAAAATAATTTATGATGGTGATGGTTTCGTACTCTATGAATTATTACTGAAATTCGTTAATAAATAACATACCACTTTTCCAAAGTACAATTGACTATCATTTTGTTGTGAGCTGGTAAATAAATATATCCATAGTAACAAAGATGAAGATAACAACAGCAGAAATGACAAACGGGAAGAGACAAAAGAGGAGGACCACTTTTGTTAACATTTTGAAAAGAATGCAATTAATTTCTTCTAATCTAGTTTACAATGGGAAGTTAATGGAAACCATTTATTATTTTTTATGATGAGATGAGAACAGGAGCCTTTAGTGTTGGATACGTGAAGAAAAGCTTGTCTCATTCCACCTGTGCCTTGCTCGCTCGATAAGCTACCGCTTTTTGGTTAATGATAATGAAACTGACGTAACATGGTGCTAAATTATTGTATTTATCTCTGCTATTAAACTAAATATGCTGTCCTTGT
The DNA here is from genome assembly GCA_034694325.1 of Entomobrya corticalis. Taxonomy (NCBI): domain Eukaryota; kingdom Metazoa; phylum Arthropoda; class Collembola; order Entomobryomorpha; family Entomobryidae; genus Entomobrya; species Entomobrya corticalis. The sequence goes on from JAQFYG010001191.1 coordinate 8,266, forward strand.
GAATGGGTGAACCATATAATGTAATGTGTAACATTAATGAAGGCATGTAATAACAATAATGATAATAATTTTTGTGGTTGGTGTTGACATATGCGATGAAAAGGATCTAAAAGTATAGTAGAGAAGAGATCATAATTACTTGTCATTGCCTATTTGCCTTCATAGTCATATTTTTTTATGTGAATGGAAATATGAAATCAAAATGATGCGCGTGGAACACAGGTACAAGTCCTTGGTCCTTATTATTCCCATAATAACACAGTCAGTAGAAAAGAACCATAGGAAATAATAGCCAGAAAACCCAAAATAGAAATGTCAACTTAAGAAATTATGCCCTTTGATTTTGAGGAGTACAGTTCAAAAAATTGCCATGGCTCGAGACCATGACGTGACGCACCTGCCGCACTGCACGCCTGTCATCATCATCTACAATTTGAAATAACGCTAATAATACTAACTAGATGACATATGAACTAATTTGCTTTTTGTATTGAAATGTTTAATGGCCTTCATTTTTTACCAAATTACCATCATCTTGGCCATAAATTATATTTACTGAGATGGTAAATGTGAATAAGTATGTTTGCCTGATCATAAACAACGGATTATAGACTATAGATAGATTACAGTTAGTTCATTCGTCTTCGAGTTCACGACGATGACCAATGCTACCTTTGCGTATTTCTGTCAATGTTCTCTTGTAAACAGAATTTCGAGGGGTATGCACTATGAAGTACCAATTTAATGAAATTAGTTTCATTGCTGTAAGTACCTGCACAAGGAAAAGATTGGAAAATGCAAGCAGACAAGAAATGAGTGACTTTATAGACAGACCAATTACAATACAAATCAATTCTCCTTACTGACAAATCATGACAAAAAGTAAGAATTACGTTTATACTGTCTCTTTTTCAATAATAAAAAACAATATGCTGCAAGACAAAACTTATATATAAGTACTAGCTGAAGTACAACAGGTACTGATGACTCATACATATTGTCTATTAATACACAGTAACAGAAAGTTCCAAAATAAAAGCTAAAAGATAACGTTGCATTCATGTTAAAGCCATTTATTCATGGATTACTATTAATTGCCCCTTGTTATAAAATTTCTATTTCTAGACACCAAAAGTGCCAAATCTACCGACCGACAAAAATATAACGACAAGACCATGAAGTTATAGTCAATAGTGGCTTGCTATCAACTTATTTTCGGAGTTTCCCTGTCAATTGCATGTTACTTTACAATTTGGCGTGCAAGCCATAAAGCCACCTGTTGGATAAAAATTACTTTCATCTTTCACCTCCTCAATGTTTTTTATCGATCAATACTGTTTTAGTGCATGTCCTCCACTCGCTCGTTTAGCAACAAAGCAAAAAGGAATTGTCATTTGGCAAATTAAATCGAAAATTGAATTAAGCTTTATACATGCCCCACTCATTAGTTCTGATAATTTATGGCTCATAAATTAAGCTAATCCAATTTTATGGGCCATAAATATATCGAACGGTTATAGATTTTCGTGCTGATCTGATGTACATTATATTGTAAGAATATGACTGACAAATCAGAGGTGTGTCGATTCTCTACATCATCATCATCATCAAACGTAGTTTGAAATTGAAATGTGACCATAACAAAATTTAGCTGAGTTGAGTGACCAATTATGACCATTATGTATAGTATGATATTACCTTGAATGGAAAACTGATGACGGAGAACTGTGTTGGTGGTACCTTGTCATTACTTTATTTTACTGCTGGCGGTCAAATAATTAAGTAGGTGTGTAATATAATATGTCTGCAGCCTGCAATGGTCTACCTTTCAGCAATAAAGTATGCATCTCATCTTAAAATATAAAGCAAGTTTCTAATTTCTATTTGTGTAACAAAGTGATAGTGTCGGGGCACCATGATACATATGCATATTATTAGATGGCATGTTTTCTAGATCTCGATAAGATTAGATGTAAGTTGAGCTTGACACCTGACACCTCAATTTAGTGAAAACCTTGTATAACGTGTTACAATTTTAATAGTTCAACTCATTGTTGAAACAACACACATTGTTGGATAGTATAGAGAGTTGAGAACTCTATATCGTAATAAGACATCATGCCAATACACTTCTTTTTAGTTGATTAATTAATGTTTGTGATAAGTACAAGCTCGTTTATTTAATACACACGAAAATAACAAGCGTTATTCTTAAGAAAGTATAATCAATTAAATATTACTTCGTACCTGTTCTAAAGCTTTGAACTATCTTCCAACGGCCAACTGCTGAGTCCAGCGGCGGCGGTCCTTTGAAGAGGTACTCACAACGCGTTTGGTTTACTAGCAATTTGCAATCTCACATTCTCGAACATCTCAAGCCGCCTGTCAAATATTTGGTACAGAATAGTAAATTAAAGACTATTATGATCTCACAACCACTAAATTCCTATAACAGTAATTTTCATTTGGGGATAAATGATACAACCAATTAATTATCTCGTAGACTGACAATTACACACAACATGACAACCGTCAACTGTTAAATTTTACGGTCATAGAAACAGGACCCGTTTCCAACAAAAGCTTCTACTTTTTGCGTTTGTTGATGGCAAAATACTTGAAACAATGAAGCCTTATATTTTGAAATGCTTAAACCGCTAACGGATACGTGATGTTCACACCATCACTCCATCTGATCCTGTTCTCCACTGTTTATACCTCCATCCTCCATCCACTATTTTACTTGCAATTTTCATCCAAAATAAAACATGAACAAAAGGAAGCTGTTGTGAAGCCAAAAAGCATGGGATGCACATAGCTGAACACTGTTGGAAACTGCGCAGCTCAATCGAGCATTCCAAATTCCAATAGGCTTAAAAATATATATTCCCTTACTTACCGTTATAGCAAGCGCTTCTGTATTTTCATACATGCCGTATTATTCACGAAACGATGAAATATGAAAGACACTTATAAGCACTCTCGTATATGCTGCCTGGCTACTGGCTTGACAATATGTATCCAAAAAATACTTCCAATGCTTATTTTGTATTCTGGACTGGCTAGAATTCTTGGAAATCGATACAACGAACTGGAGGATGTGCCTTTTTACATTGCAAAAGTAAATACTCAATTCACTGTCCTCAGTCTTCCTCTTCTACAAATGACAAAAATATACGTACTAGTGTAATAATTAATAATATTTATTTGCAATAAAAATAGTTTTTAACTTACAATTTATAGTGCAATTATAATTGCAAGAAGACGTTAACCAACTATGTGCATTCACTTTTTTAACCACAAAAACTTCCAAAACTATACGTCTCTAATTTACTACCATGTTTATCCTATTAGAATAGAAAACTAAATAAAAAATGTGTCTTGAAAGATTTGCTCATCTCATCTTGTGTACTTAATTTCTTAAAGATTATTAGTCATATTAGTAGCACCTTCAACTCAACTCTCTTTCTTCCTTGGTAAGTTCGAAATGTAATTTTTTTAAATGAAATAAATTGAAATAAATAATGCACATATATGAGTGAAAAATGTGTTTTTTGTATACTGATGAGCGTGCAATTTGCATTTGTCTCCCTTTCTTATTTTTTAAATGACAGGAACATTGCATTAAAAACAGTAGCATGTGCAAAAGATGCAGATTTAACTCTTTTTGTTCAGTGGAACAGACACAATTACAAATTCCCTTTCGCTTGTCTGATATTCAATATTCAGCGTAATTTGGCATGTACAGCAAATTATTCAGTAACCATAACAACATTCACTGCATCGCTGAGCTTTGCGGTTAAAATATTGAAAGAATTAAGAAAGGAAGTAACAGCGGGCTTACCTCATTTACCAGCATGCCTGTCTGTTTTAGAATAATTTTTAATTTTTAAAGCAGTACTTTTTGCATTCAAAAATACATATTATGCTCAAATACAAATGAACTGATGAGCTCAAGAATAATACACAGTATGAAATCTGTTATCATAATACATTTGAAGTTTTTTAATCATTGTTCTATCTTGAAACAGGTTAATGAAACAAGGCCGTGACGTCAAATTCACTTTTACCTGAAGATTGATCGTTAATTAAAAGACAAAAAAGCAAATTGGATGAAAATGATTTGTTACCATGGCGATGCATTTGAAATGGAAACTACATATCATGATGATACGATGACAGCACTTATTCTTCCCAAAATCCACAGGATCTGCAGGAATCAGATCCACAAGAGCAATAATAACATCAAAGGACTTTAAAAAATCTTTAGCATTAGACGATAATGATGGTTATGGTAACGCTTAGCTGCATAGTATTTCACAGAATACCCAATATAATTATCGTGGAAAGTGTGAACGTTCCGCTGCTCAGGAATTTAAGGTTGGAGCTTGGATGAAAAATTGAGATTGAGGGAAGCCGGAAATGTACCGCACAATTGTAAGTGACTTGACAGCATTAACTTGATTTCATTATTGATACACCTTCATTTTCTGTGTATTCTCTTTACCCATACACCATAGTACCCAGAGGCGTCTGGATTACATCACTCTTGGTATAAAAACGGAAGAAAAAGGGCTCTGGAAAGATGCCAGTGTGTGCAACTACAGTATCGACATCATCTTGGATGGTTCAAGAAAATCGTTGGTTTCATTCTAGTCATAACTTCTTTGCTGGTTTTATTATGGAACGAAGTAAGGGATCAACAGTAACATTAAACTGGAGCATGAAATTGTCAAATATTCTAACTTAATAAAACCTTTTTTAACTTTGACAGGGCAAAGCGATAGAAAGCTCAAGATCATATCATGAAGGTCTTCGATCTGTGTACCCATTGGTTTCGTCGGAGATCATACTCCCAGAAAACGAAGGGAAATTGGTGCATATTGTTGGTTACTTGAAAATTTTGGAACCTTTGGAGGATGCATATTATGGCGTTTCAATCGCTGCAGTTAAACTAAAACGAAGAGTGCAAATGTACCAATGGGTGGAAGAAAGGATTGAGTAAGCTGGCTTCAACACAAGCCATTTTGTTATCAAAAATCCAAAATGTTGAATGTTCCAAATGTATATATTTATTGAATTCCAGTGAATCCTCTAGTTCGGAGCAAATACAAGCTCATAACTCAACTTTTAAGTATTCTAAAATGTGGAGAGATAAGCTCGTTGACAGTACCAAGTTCAATGTGCCACAGAAACATGAGAATCCCATGTAAAAATACTATGCAAAAATGTAACATTGACCACCATGATAGCCAAGACAACAAAATGCTTATAGCTGTCTTTTATTTTTATAGATATATTCCTGTCAAGAGTGAAGTACGCCTAAACCCATACGTCTACATAGGAAGTTTTGGACTTGGGAAAGAATTGAAGCAAAAGTTTGCAACTTTTATTCAGTTTACGGGCGGTGAAAGACCTGAAACATTTGACGTGAAAATGCACATGGGATTATACTACCACTCTTCAGATATTTGGAATCCTTCGATAGGAGACTTGAGAATACAGTTCTCATTTGCAGGACCAACAGGCTCATATGTAATAAACCCCTTTCTAAAAGTCTTTTTATTATCCTTTAAATAAAAAATTAATTGGCTTTGACGATTTTTTACACAGGTAAGCATAGTGGCGAAGCAGGTTAAGAGTGAGCTGAAGCCTTTTTACACAGAATCTGGTGCCCAAATTGCCTTTTTACACGAAGGAAAGAAAAGTCATTTGGAAATTTTTAAAAAGGAGCATGCTCTGATTACATTATACGTATGGATATTTCGAGTTTTTTCGACAATTACATCTATATTCGGTTGTTGGCTTTCATCAAAGACCATCACACTTTTGAGTAAGTAAAGGCAAAACTACTATTAGTGAAAGTATGAAGCTCCAATATTTATAAGCTATTATCTTGGTTCTTGTCTCCAGATCGGCGTAATCAAATTGTTCAGAACTTAATGTCAGTGGGACCTATGAAATTCAGCTTGATTACTGCGACGTTTTTGTGCTGCTCAACAGCAGGTTTTGCATGGATATTTCACAAACCATTGTTTGCAATTTTGATGATAACATTTGCAATCTGCTTGTTGTTCTACTATGCACTAGTGGGAAACAATGTCAATTTTAATAATAACAAAAAGTCTACAATCGTTCTTCCTCAGTATTCGCAACTGTATTAAAGGTTTCATTATTGAAACTGCATGTTATGATATGAAGTGAATAAAGTACAATAATACTAATTTTGTGAAAACTATGTAATTACACAAAACAAGAAATAAATTCAATTTTAAATATGTTCAAATAAGAATTTTACGTAAAACAATTAAAAGTTGAAACATTGTATCATTGCGTAGAGAAAAATGTGTAACAAAATCAGTTAAAATCTTATTTTCCGTCGTCTGTGTCTATGTATATCCTCTGACCGTAGACGCATGGCGAGACCAGCAAACCAGTGCTATTAAAACATGGCTCCATAGTGCGTAGACGCCCTCCATACGACGTCTGTCACGTCCAAAACAGTAGTGTCACGTCACGTCCGTTGCTGTAGTCCAAACAGTCCCAAGTCCGTTTTCGAAGGCTTCTTCTGAATTTTAGCGCCTGAAGGTTGATCTTCCAAACACTAACTGTGAAACTGATTGCTCTTCTTCACGTCTTTCTTCTTCTTCCTGCATCCTTGTTATTGCCAAAGTCCGGCTTTTCATCCGTTGCTTCTCCAGTTTCTCAGCCTTTAAGAAATGAAATGCATTTGAATTCATAATGATAGATAGTAATGGATAGTGGCATTCAACATTTTCTGCTTTCTTCTTACCTCTTCTCGTGTTTTCAAACTGACTATAAACTCTTCTTCGGCCGAAACAGTTAGAGTTTTTAGTTTCTGCTTGTTGTTTTTCTTTGTTACTAAAGTAACATTGACCACTCCATTATTTGTGACAGGGTCTGCAAGACATGTTGATATTCAATGATTTATTCATATTTGATGAAAGATTGAGTCGTTTACTAGTATTATATTTACCTGAGGATTTAGCAGCAGCGCTCATTGGTATCGGGAGATCAGTCTTTGTCGACTTTGCGGCTACTTGAACGGATTCATTACACATTTTTTCGAAAGCCGCCAAAAATTCATCGTCTTCGAAATTTTTCCCTGTCTTTTCCCCATTTTCTTCACTCATTTCATATTGGTCATAGGGATCAGCAACTTGTTCATCCACTTCAGCTGTAGCTGCAGGTTCCTCTACTTCTTCAGCAGCTTCTTCTTCGGGAATGCGATTAAGTAAAGGCAATGGCATTTTTGTACCTTCCAGTGATTGACGGAGTGCTGCATTCAGAGTAATATATTACAGATGAGGGAGGAGGTAATCAAGACTATCGAATCACAACGATATAATGACAACATGTCAAGTTACCTTTCTTATTTTTTCCCCCTGAAGGGTTAGCCGGCAGTCTTACGCAATTGGTTTGGCTACTCAGCGCGACCTTAAGGTCTTCGCTTTTCACTTTCTTTCGTAATTGTTCATCCATGTCCAATATGTCCTTTTCGGCTTCTTCCATTGTTCTGGCTAACTTCCATCTTCCTCTAAGTCTTCGCAAAGTCTCTTCGTAATATTCTTGTACAGAATAGGGAAACTCGTTTACTTCCCAGTAGGATAAATTACGTTTGTAAACGTAGTAACGCTAAAAAGATATTACAACATTTATTCAACCGTTCTACTTTGAATGAAATCGAAATTTTCAATTTATGGTACGGCATACCTGAAAATATTTTAAAAAGAAATTCAATCGACGTTTTGAGTTGCTACTGGTCAAATAATCCCCACAAACTCGCAGCATTTGGCATACCATTCTCACACGATACATGTTATCAGGTGGATCCATCCTTGTGAATAGATCATCTCGATATGTTACTCCATATGAGATTAAGTAGTACCAAATCTATAATAATAATAATAATGAGTTAATATTTTTATTACTGCATTTGGAGACCATATATGCAAAGCAATAGCATAGCAATAACAGTGTACTTACATTGAATAAAGTAGTAGTAGAAATAGCTCTGTAGGTGTATATGTATGCAAGGTACTGGCATGTTGACATTCTATAATTATTTAGGTCATCGAATTCATAATCACATCCTAGTCTTATTTGCTCCGTGAGGTTTTCTATCACAGAAATGGTCACACTTGGCTGTAGAAAACAAAACAATCAGACAATTACGTACGATTATAATCAATCTGAAAAGAAATTATACTTGACCAACGCACTTACCCGGAATTTTTTTATTGCTGCTAGTAACGCTGCCGCTGATTCCATCTGGACATAGCTAAACTTCCATGGACAGCTCAAAATTTTGACAACGAGATGTACTTTCTATTAACGGACAAAATGTATATTTTTTTAAATTTCAAACGTGTCAAATAGTGTCAACAGACTATGGCTCAGAGTGAATGGTAAATTGTTAACCTGTGGTTCATTCCAATTATACGTACGTAGCACGTTATCAGCCCGCTCTAACGTGTGTTTGTTGAGATCATCCCACAAAACGTGTTCCATGAACGCTTGCAGAGGAGCTTTCTTCTTTCGATTTATAGTTCCTCCAGCTGGCGGACAAATATGGTAGTACGCGCTGTCTAACATGTACACATATCTGGGCTCCATATTCCTAACCGTCTTTTTTCGCAACATTTCATCCTTAAAGAAAGAAAACAAATAATAAGTGTAATTAACATTTTAAAAACATTAAATCGCATGACAACATTTACTGGAATTAAAAGTAAATTCCTACCAAATATATTTTCATTCTTCTATGGCTATCTGAGCTGCGATAGAGAAAACGGCCGCATGTTTCCACGAATGCACATGCCATTTCAACTTGATGATGTACAAAATTTCTGAGCAACATTTTAAGGCAATTAAACGCTTCTGACTTGGGGAATATTGCAAAATTGACAAGTTCTGCAATAAAGCGAGTGATTTTTAATTTTGTTTCTATTTTTATTTGATCCTTTTTAAGGACTAGGTAGCGAAAGTCCTTTTGTAGCATAGTACTGAGATCCATTCCTATATCAGGAAATACCCGCGACAAAATTGCGACCAACCGTGAATAGAGTGGAACAAGATCTATGCGTTGTCTTGGCACCAAAAACAGTCGCCTTCAAAAAAGTAAAGTTTACGTTAGGCACATAATTCCGTTAACACACAATCATCAAATAAGCAAGTAAAACGCTGTTTATTTACCGAACCAAGTCTCTTCTATGGCGCTTATTGTTAAAACCTTCAGCAAACTCGATTGCTGCTTTGTCGATCATATTCTTGCTCACACAATTTTGAAGATTATCTAAATAGTTTACAAACGCTTGCCTTTGTGGAGTCACGCCTGTGTCTTTGGTTTCAGTACTTTCTTTTTCTTCTTCATTTTCTGAATGAACACAGAAAGAACGAATTTAGGTATAGCTTTGTTACAAGTAATAATGTATTTAGTAATATGTATCTATGAGTTTTCATATACCTAAACGCATGGACGGAGGTAATTCTCCTTCTATTTCGGCAGTTATCTCCTCGTCTACCACTTCCTTGTCTTCTTGAAGCTCCGCTTGCTCCAGATCCGCATCAAACTCATCAACCAATTTTTCCTGTTCTTCCATCTTCTTAGCCTGAAAATATAAGGTACATAATTAATCGTGCAACTGTGCAATTACGGTTGGTTAACTCAACAATTCCTAGAGATTAAATAGTTGTTTACCTTTTCTTGCATTTGTAATATATTGTCCCTGTAAACGACTGGTGGAAGATAAACTTTAAGATCAGGATAATCTTGGTAAAACTGCCTAGTTTCTTCATTGTCAAACAAAACGATTCCAGGAACCTCAGTGAGTACTTCACCATCTTCTGTAGTGAGAAGTGCCTTTTCTAATTCATCTTCTGGGTCTGAAACACAATTAAGCACGTTATTCAATACAATCCTTATAACACAACATAACTTGCGTTGCGAGTACTTTACTTACCAGCAGGTAGCTGTCTAAGCGTAGGCATGTCAATGTCCAGTAGATACCCCAGTTTTGTTGCATTACTGTGATATTTCTCAAAACGCGCTGCCAATTCAGTGTGTGCTTCTTGGCGATCGGCCGGTATCTCTCCCTTGGTGACAAGCAATTTTCTATTGTACTTTTCCGATTTTAACACTTCCTCATGTTTCTGTAAGAAGAGTCAAGTCAATCATAACCAAATTAAAAGGGTCTCTCTACGTATGACGTATCAAATATTCTATACATCTACAGGCGTACCTTGACAATGTTGGATTTGACAAATTCAAAATAATCCCGTAACACGACATACAGCTCTTTCTTTCTCTCTTTGGTAACTGCACTACTGCGAAGTAGCTTGCCAAAAACATTCCCGTTCTTGTCTAGCGCCTCTTTGACATCCCTTGGTATGATCCCGACCAGGTCATCGCACAAACCGCGGAGTAACGAGGCAAACGGAAGCAAGAACAGAATCCCATCCTTGTCCAAGAAAATCATATTCTTAATGCATGCTACCAGCAAAGAAAACCCTTCTTGTTCCGGCAAAACACCACCCAAAAGGAGCTCAGAAAATAATCGTAGGTCAGAGGAAGCTTTGCTGAGCACAGCAGGAACCTAAAAATGGAATATGGAATAGTTCAGTTTAGTAACAAAACGATATCTTTTCTCAATGCAAGATGGAGGTGGATCCATCCAAATAAATGATTATCATACCACTTCCGTCTTTTTTGTAGGCAACGCTTTCTTAAAGTTTTCCAGAAGAAAGCCTGCAAACTCGGAATAGCGTTTGTGAAGTTCTGAGCAAATACTCACAACCAATGTCACTTCGCCTTGTTTAAATCGACCTTCAACTATGACGGCTGCGATCTCACTTTGATATTTGGTGAGATTCAAAGAGTTTAAGTCGGACTCTATTGAGGCCTTTTGAGACTCCACAAATTGTTTCTAAATTAAGCAAAAAATTGTCAACTGCTTGCCAAAGTAGAATAATGTCTTTTATATCATGGACATCTTTACATACCATTTTTCTAACAAAAGCAGTACATTTCTTCAGGTTTGAGTCTAGTTTCTTGCCCTTGACAAGCTTTTCAAATGCCTCATAATTAACTTCTGCATTGATCAATCGAAACTTTCTCCGCTCCTCCACTCGCCGGTTCCAAAGTTCTATGAAAATTCCAGTTGCCTTCTGAAACATCCCATTTGACATCCAAATCAACAAAACATTTATAATGAATCAATGTTTAACAAGAAATACATCATCTCAACAATCAAATATCAAAACACCTGTTGATTTCCTTGAGGAAAAGGGGCGTCTATATCCACATCAATCACAGCATTTTCCTGTCCATCTTCATCCTCCGTCTTTTCCAAATCTGTTTTCCCCACATCCTTCCCCTTCTTCAGTTCGTCCCTAGCTTTCGAGCTATCTTCCGACATTGTGATAAAACTTCTTATTTATCAACTCAATTATAAAAGTCACCATTTTTCTTTAACAGCCGACCTAGCAGCTTCTCTCAATGGAGTAGCTATTCACATCATTAACGCCGATTTTCGCTAACGGCCCTCTAATACCACCAATACTAACCTCGCTATAATCAGTACGATTTTAAAAACTAGTCTATTTCCTAGCTCTTTGTTCACTTTTCTACTTACTCCTATTACTCAATCTGCCCCTCTTTTCGAAAATAATCAACAACAATAGCCGTTACCAATCAATCTGTTACTACAACTTCACCCCAATTACGTGCTCCACAGATCAATAAGCCAAAAATTAACACGTCCCACAGCCAGAAAATGAGATTCCACGCACCATAATAACTCCTGACGCAAAAGCCATCGAGATATCAAGAAGAAGATATCCTGTACTATTGTGTATACTGTCTCCAATGTTAATTGACACTACGCATTCGCCAATTATCTTGTCTCACTTCGTACGTAACATGTGGAAATATGGAATGCAAAAGATAATCTTATTTTTATGCTTTGGATGATGACAAGTTACTCATATCAGCTCTACATCATCATCAGCAGGAGCTAAACAACAGCAACAGTACAATATACTTTGGGATTCCTCATACTTTACTAATTGTCCCCTCCAACATGCGTGCTAAAACTGATGATAGAAGTTGAGAGTGAGAGTACTAGACCCGTTAAAAAACTAAATGACAGAACAACAGACATGCAGCAAAGTCAATAAGCTCTTGTTTGTTTATTTGCCAAGTTTTGAGGCCGCAATTGAAAGGTTTTCCTCATCTTTTTCA
>JAQFYG010001192.1:0-20513 GCA_034694325.1 Entomobrya corticalis
ATAAAAATGTTGTGGAAATTTCGTGTAGTTAGACCATTCATGTTACTTATATGCTATTGCAGACGAATTGGTCAACGAGAAGGAGAAATACAAATCAATTACGGACGAGCTCGATGCCACCTTCTCCGAGCTTACTGGCTATTAAAAACATGCCATCAAAATATAAAAACTCGCTGCTTCCAGTTAAAATTCCGTACATTTGTGTCATCATCATATAATTCTCGCGTGTCTTGTTACTTCTTCTACACAAAAATAATTAGGAAAAAATGTTGTCCTGTCTCCTATCAAAAAAATTAGTGTTCCTTCTTCATTGTCTTCGTCAAGTATTCGATAAACGTTAGTGCGACAAAAATTTTCTATTATTTCTTGTTTTTTTCAAAAATATATTTTCGTTTGGTGTTCCCCTCAAAAAATTTCCTTTATAAGTTATTATTATTCATACTTTTTTTCTCTCCTTGTTTTATAGGTTGGTAAAGATATATTTTTTGCACCCTGTGCTGTGATTATATATATAAAATATATATATTTTTCCTTGATATAGATGACCCTTTAGACTTTCCTTTTTTTACTTTTGAGTTTTCCCCTTTGATTTCCCTTTTGACTTGACATAAAACCCAAACCAATTTACTACCCATCGTACCGAGTCGATGCAGGTTGCTTTCTCCAAAAATAAAAGTTGACCACAATATATTTTTGAGTCAGTGCGTGTCTCAAAGTCTCAAGACTGAAGAAAACGTTAAAAAAAGCACTGCATATTTGGACAACTCTGCACATTTAATAATTACATGTTTGTGTAAAATCTCTTATTTATCCTCCCACTACTTCACCATTTCACCTTCTCTCAGTTTTTTAATTAGGTTTAGAAGGTTTTAGTGTAGAAACAGCAGCATTTTCTCCCCTTTTTGCACTCTGGACTGTTCTCTTGAAAGAACAGAGATAATTATACGTTTTACTTACGTATTTTTTTGTGTCTTCCACTTCTGTATAACTTCATGAAGAAGCAAAATATATGCAAATCCAAAAAACGTTTTTTGCTATTTTTAGCAAGAAAAGAAGCGCAACAGATGCTACTACTCTCTCGCTTTTATTATTTATTTATTTATTTCTTTTTTATCTGCTTTTTATAGTATTTCTTTAAAGATGATCTTGTAAATTTTGAAAGTGTGCGTGGGTGTGAGTTTATACATATGTGTGTGTTTTTATTGGTGTGGGATGCTGCTTGTTATTTTTGCATTTTTTTACAACAGCTTATATTTTAAATGAAAATCATTTTTGCTGCGATTTTTTCTGCACAATTTTGTTTTTTTGTGTAATGACAAGGTATAAAAATCTAATGTTCTTTTCTTTTTCTATTCAATTTTTTTACAGATGAATTGGTCAACGAAAAAGAAAAATATAAAAATATCGCGGACGAAATGGATCAGACATTTGCAGAATTGGCTGGATATTAGATGGAGCTTTTTTCCTTCCCTTCAATTATTATTATTATCAAAGGCTACCCATAAAAAAATAAAATAATTTAAACAAATTTTAAACAACAAATTGTTATCTAGATTATTATTATTATTAATTAATTTGCAAAAAAAAAGAGAGAGATAAAAAAAATTAATAAGCAACCTACCTACCTATTCAACAAGCAAAAAAAATTTACTACTATCTACTTCATACTGTGTATAGAGTAATAATGTAATAATTAAATGATAATATGATATATAAAAAAATATATATAATAGCGAGGCACATAATAATTATATTTCTCTGTCTGTCTGCTATAAAAAAAATTATTAATATATATAGTATATATACAAAATAATTATAATATCAAAAAAGAGTATATATAACTATATATATATCTATCTATCTCTAGCTCTGTGGGAAAAACAAAAACATTTCTATTTCAATTTATTTCTTTTGTTTTGATGACTTTTTTTCTAAAAATGGAATAAGAACTACTCTCTCTGTTCTTCAAATCTGGCGATTTAACTGACCATTGGAGAAAACATTTGTTTTTATTATTTATTTCTCCTTTTTATTTAATCTCTTTACTTTATTTACATACACAAAAAAATCCATATAAAATAATTATTATTTCTACCTAGAATGTACAACAATTATGTTTTCTGTCACGATTCTCTCTTCGCCTTATTCGGCATGAGCTTTTTCAACACAAAATATTAAAAAAAGAGGCAAAGAGCTGAGCCGTGTGCTATAAAAAATATTGTAAAAAAAACAAAAAGAATTATAATATCTGCTACTACTACTACTCTACACACAAACTTCTCTCTTTTTTATTTTCGGATGGATGGAATGGAGGATGACCACAAGTTGAACTTGTTTTTTTAAATAGAAGAAAATATTGCATTTAAATTGCCTTTGCTCTCTGTATATCTGTCTGCCGCCCATATGCATTTTTCTCTATCTTTCTCTACATCTCTGTCATCAAATCACTTTCTCTTTTTTCTTCGGGGAATCACACACAATCTTGTTGGAAAAAAGAAGGTCAGAGGTCAAAGGTAGATATCAGCACAACCGAGTATAAAAACTACTGGTATAAAAAATATAAGTGGAAATTAAAAGGGCGAACCAAACCAAATACAAAAAAAGTATGCTTTCTTTGAACTCTGTTTTATTTTATAAATAACACCACACGGCTATCACCAGGCTGCTTATTTATTAATGATTAGTTTATATATATTTGTCACCATTTTATTTGGAAAGCTCTTCATTAGGATGATCATAAGATCAGGATTATATCATGTGTAAAAAAACAACTTCAATCAATACACAAACAGAGCTTTTTTAAAGTATATAACATGTTGTTGTTGTTATTGTTGTTGTATAAATAACATCTCAATTTAAAGATGATTAGTTTTTAGATATGAAAAATTTGTGGGAAGTAATATCAATCATGTATAAAAGGAATATTTAATTTTTAAAGATCTTCTTAAAAGAAGAAGTTTAATTAGCGCAAAGTCAGTCAGATCCAGTTTTCGTTTCAATAATAGTTTGTTTTGTTGACTTTTCAGTCCAAATTTAAAAACATGAGACATGATAAAACTCGCATGAATTTGGAGAGCATGTTAACATGAAATTAAACAGTTATAATATAACCATTTATTACTATAATTTAATTTAACTTTTTTTGATTTTTTGTGGCAGTGAAAATGGCATAAACGTGTATTCTTTTTTTGGTAGTTTTCATTCAAATATGTACATTTTATTTAACTTTAAAATAATAATTAATAATACTTTAATTTAATCATTTGTAAATCCTGCGCAAGTCATTTTTTTGTTTTCTGTTTATTTTGGCTTTTTTCTCACTTGAAAGATAAGTTGTTACAAAAAACAATTGTAGCAAATGACGGAGATTTATCATTAAAAATATAAAATAACTATTTACTATTGTTTGCTAACATTATAATTCTAGTTTTTATTTGTCAAGTATTTAATTTTACTTATATAAAAACTACACTGCATAATAATATATTATACGAGAACTGTTTTACGATGAAAATATATTTAGAAACTGAAGGAAATTATAATTATATTTTAGTTTGTAGAACATGTATATAATATATATATATATACAGACAGACGATTGATTATTAAATGTAATTATGTTACTTACTTTAAAAGAATCATAAAAATATTCAGTTTAATGAACAAAAAGATGATGATGATGATAGGAAGTTATATATATATATAATATATATATTATATGCTATATAATATTATATTCAACAATGGAAACAATATCATATAAAAAAAGAAATAATAATAATTTATGATGGTTGTGTACTGGGTGACATCAGACATTAAAGATGAATGCTGTTATGTTCTTTTTTTGCTGAACGTATGCACACACAAAAACACTTTTAATATAAATATCATTTTCATTTCAAAAATGTTTGTCCATCATATTTAAAAAATATACAGCATATAAAAGTCTATTGTTATTTATATTGCCTATAAAGCCTTTAAAATAATTTTATAATAATCCTATAAACAAAACTTCCATATAGAGTGATTATGCCAAAAATAACTTCCATAATCATTAAAAAACGCTACATTACTTGATTAGTGTATAAACCTGCATTAAAAATAATAATCTTTTCTTATTCTGTATTTGATATACTTATAAGTACTGATTGCTTTTTTCTATAAAAAAGTTGAACAAAAATTCTTTCTCTTTGACTATTATTCTATGGGAATTCTAAAAGAAGTTGATTGGGGTTTGTGTACCTTCAGCATAGTAATTGACTGATGTTTAAACTTTAGATAATTAACCTAACAGCATTGATTGCATATAAAGTTGGTGTCAATTTTTTCTTGTGCTTCTAAATCTATGTCTCTCTATCTTGAATAGGTGGTGTATATCAAATTTACTAAAAAAACTGCATTTAATAATAATTAACTTTATACATTTAATGTAACCTTTTGTATTTTAATTATTCCTAATCATATATGTATAGATACATATATTCGTACTAATTCTCTCTCTGTGTGTGTCTCTATTTAATCTTTAAATACTTTATTTAGTCAAGTTGAATATTTAGTCAAATATTTTCCGTGTGCCTTGAGCAGAGTTGGTTCTATTTAGTCCTAACGCAGTTGCAGTTTGGAAGATGAGAAAAAGATGAAAAAAATTACAATGACATAAAACCATATGCATTTGTACTAGACTCATGAGTCATGAATGATTAAAATTTGCTTTTGAAAGTATTAATTTAGCAATAGCAGCGAGTACTTAAAGCCATCAGGGATCAGTAGCATAGATTAGTATACAATTTATTTTTAAATCTTTCAAAAAATCCGGCTTGAGAAATTAAATCGCTCAGAATGAAATTTCTTTCCTCTGTTTTCCTAATTGTTACATAATAACTGCTACAACTTTAAAAGCTAAATGCTGAATCTTGTTATAACCATGTTTGTTAATTTGATATAAAAAACTACTACTTGCGAGTAAGCTATATGATGCTATATATATTGTATTTTTAATGAATTGATTAACAGTTCGCTGCCTAAATAACAATTGGTGTGTGTATTGCTATAAAACTGTTAACATAATTTGTAAGGAATTAATTTGCTAAATAAGGTATTAATTATAGTTATAAGTGATTATGCGGGCCATGTTTTCATGTAAAGGATTTTTGGATCGTAAGTAGGCGTGTAAGTGTGTGTGTGTGATTGTATATTTTGGGAAGAATTACGGTAAATTACAGTTAAATGTAAACATTAATCTGGAAACAAAATTAATAATTAAGTGTGAGTGAATGTGTGTGACTATTTGTATATGAATTTCTATAAAAAGAACGGGAATTTTTCGCTGGTTATGGTTTCCTAATTGCTTTAAGATGTTTGTAAAATTAACTACTGACTATTTAACTAAACAAAATTGTGTTTTCATAATTTAATCGCAAAAGTGTTGTGACGCCTATACTACCACATACTACATCTTCGACAGACAAGAAATTTTCCTAGAAAAAAGGAACCGATTAAAAAAGTATATTAAAAAATAATAATCATGTACTATATCATAGACAAACCACTTTCATAAGCTATAAAAGAAAAATGAATGATTAAAAATATTAATGACATAATATGCATATTATAGACACATTACCTATAAAATAATACAGAAGAAAAATATTTTGTACTGCTATCAAATATATAGATAGAGCCTTCAGATCTGACGTAAAACTTCATAATGAATTAAAACATTTTGAATTAGCTGGTAAAGTAAACAACAAATTAAGATTTCGATTTAAAGTTGATTTGTTGATTTGTATATTGAAGAATAGCGACAAAGTTAACAACAGGATAAAAAAAACGGCTCCAGTAAAAAGAATCGGAACAAAAATACGAGTACGCCATTGACTGCAGGCTATCGACCTACATAATATTTACAAATATTAATGTTTTACTGCCGAATGCTACTTAAATTACGTAATAAATTCATTAAAAACTATAAGTACACTGAAGACAGAAAATAATGCTGGGGATTTTTTATAAAGCGATATGCTTTAGAGCCTAAAAATGTTTGTTGTTTTACTTGACACGTTACTAAAAATAATGATTAAAAATGCTATTCACAGTTATGTAATGAAAATACTTGACAAGAAATCCTACATATTGTTTACACATTTGCTATATTTAAATTGTTTTTAAAGCTTTTGAAAGTTCATATAAAACTAATTAAAGTTAAGTTGCATATACCACAAAATGCAATGATAATTTAGCAAAACATTTTATTACTAATCTTTCTGTTAATCAGCCAATAATAAAGTGGTGTCGTGATTACTGATTTATATATTTAAACAAAACGCTTTCCTCCCGTTTTAAATGATTATTTTAAACAAGCAAAAGGCAAACAGTACATTTAACATTTGGCTACGAACTGGATTTTTTATAAAAAATGCATACCTATTTAACCTTCATTTTTATACAAAAACAGCAATGCATATAAATACAAGCTACCTTGAAATTCCAAACCCACAAGGACTTTTTAGTGCAAATTTATCGATCCCAAAATACTTTTCAGCCGCTTGCATTATATTTTTCACAAAAAGCATAAGAATCAATTGAAAAAAAATGTCACGCCATTTTTTACGGAAGCAAGGCACCATCTATAATTATCCAACCTCCATAAAAACCGAAAATTTTCACAGATGTACCAGCTCACATGAAATCCAAAAATCTGACGGAACGGAATCCTATGACTCCCGGCACTTATATGGCATCATCATCAAGGGAGTATCCAATTTCCACGCTTCTATTTTCATCCAGAATCTGCAACATCCTATACATTATTATCTGCAAAAAACAGCATAATAATCATACATTCATACATCGAATCTCATATTGTACATCGCCATCATCACAGCTTAATTCAGAAGACAGGCTGAAAACATGAGAATGAGACATGAGACTATACACTTGTTATCATCGAGAAAGCTCTATTTTCTTCCTTTATGTGCCAGTGGAATAACATTGCAAAAAAAACTAAACAGGCTACATGGCTTTCTCCTTTCCACACTGCTTTCACTCTCATTCTCTCTTTCTCTCTCTCAGCTTCTATTTATATGAATGAACAACGAAAAAGACGGAAAATTTTCTGCGCACATCTATCGATTCCTCTTTCCAAGTCTGACGCAACTACAGCCTTAAAAACTAAGCTCTGGATAATACCATATTCTACATTTGCTTTCACCACACATATTCCAATATAATATGTATGTATAAATGTATCTACATTTTGATATCATTTTTATTTATAATACTGACAATGCACATTGTATCTCTTTATACATTAGACATATAATGATTATAGAAAACTTTCACATCAAATAGTATAGTACTTTCTCCATGTTTTCTTGTTTTTTTGTTGCGAGTATGACTGACTGGAAAAGTGTGTGATTCACATAAGTACTCTGTGTGATAATAATACCTACTATGGTCTCTTGTGTGACCATATTGAGTGGTATTATAGTTTCATTATACTTACCAGCAGGGAATAATATGTTGCTCTTACTTCTTCGCTGTTTGGTAGTAAAATAAAAGCATAAAAAAATTCTGTGTTGTTTTTTATTTACAATGTTTCAATTACCATTATTAATGTTAAATGGGTGAAAACTAGTTTGAACCGTTTAAAAGGAGAGGTTTTCTGTTTAGTGAACAGAACAGATTTATTTTTTGCGAAAATAAAAGAAAGAAAGAAATCAGAATCACTGTTGCTTTCTTTTTGATGTGGTCATTGGTCAGTTGTTAGTATTTTTTGAAAAGTGGGAACGTAAACTCTGTGAAAATTTTAGTGTCAATTATCTCATCGTTGAGCAAGGTGGTAGTGCCTTGGAAGGGTCAAAGGTCAAAACCTGCTTTGACTCAATCGCCTTCAACGTCGTCGAACCAGACTGGGGGGACTCCTACTGGGACTAATAACGGGGCTGACTATACTGTAGGACCTAGTAAAAGTCGTCCGGGACAATGGTGCGTCACAATACCAGGTACGTATCATGTGGTTTATTTGTACTTTTTAGTTGGAATTTATTGCAAAAATTCAGATACAAAAAATATGCGAATGTTTATATTTTTGTGCAAATTTTTAAAGAAACGAGGGCCCTGAAGTCAAATCTGCGCCTCAATCAACGGGTAAGTAAAAAGAATTAATTAGCAATTTTGTTGGCTGCTTTACCCAAATAATGCACAAATAAAGCATATATATTCTATAGGGATTTGAAGTAAATTGCTTCTAGGAAGCTGGCAATTAGTATAAAGAATTCCAAGCAAACTTTCACCAGTTCATAAAGATACCGAAATCATATGGTAAAAAGAAGGCTATTTACTATTTACAGATGTTATAATGATTTTGTGAGCAAAACAAAATTAATTTTTGTAAATGTGCTCACAACTCACCACAAAAACTTCAAAATGTTGTGTTTACAAAACCATTTTACTCAGAAACGTGCCTCAGATTTGTGGCATGTGGATATGACGAATGACAAGCTTATAATCTGTGACTGACATAATCATTAAAACTCCAAAATTACATGGTTTTCTGAGTATTTGTGTCGGATGGTGCAAACTTTTATTATTGTGTTTTTAGAAAGTGGTGGAAAAAATAGGAAATGTCTGTATTTATTAGCTTGTGTTTGTTCACACATGAACTGATTTACTCGTAGTAAATTGCGAGTTTTGTTTCTAAAATTTTGATATAGGAGTTACCGCTAAAAAGACAATAGAACTGAAATGGACAGAAGGTTGGTAGATGGACCCCCCTTTCATGTTCTGTCACGGTTTTCGGCTTTTACTTTCACGTAATTCAATATTCCCATTGATATCCTTTAGAATTGATAAAAGGATTTTTATTTGTTATTTCAAATAGCTTATTGCATAATAAAGTGCATTGATGATAGGAATACCAAAATGATTTGCTGAGCTGTTTGAAATATTTGGATGCAAATTTATGTTCGGGAAATGGCAGTTAATAAAATTGTATCACGTTGCGAAACACTGGGAAGTATATTCAAAAAAGTATAAAATTATATTAATAATGTTGAAAAACATGCATTTTTTAACGGAAGTGAAAGTTATTTGATAAGCAAACTTTGATATTATCATTTGAGAATATGGCAGGATGTTCGGTAATATTTTCCCTGATATATCCATTTCATTTTTTTTGCCTTAAGCAAAAGTGAAAACTAACGCTAGGGGGCTTTTCATCTATTATTGTTATGTCTAGGTCTAGATCTAGAAGATAATAATAATGTTATCTTTTTGAATACAGAAAAATGCAGACAAAAATATGAGGTAAGAAGTTATTTAATATCAGTTATGTCGTATTGAGAAAAGGTAAAAAGTAATATCCTCCAGCTTTTTCCATTGTATGCCGCTTCTCAAGACTCAAGGCTGTAACGGTTGAACTGATCATGATCATATTATGTCTTTCAAATAATGCCAGACATTTGAATGCTGGTAAAATTCTACAAAAACTGCATATTATAATGATGATGTCTTGTGTAAAGTTCTTTGGAAATAATATTGAAGTAAAAAATGAAGAAATATGTTTTACTTTTTTCATTTTGTGCTTGTGCACTTTCACCCATTTTTCTCTGAACCGTCTGTGCTTTCTTCAACAATACTGCAATATCCATTCAGGTAATAAAAAGGAGGCATATGTTAAGAAAAAACTTTCAAATAAAATGATATGATATAATATAATGAAGAAAATTGGAATTTTTTCTGGCGATGTACGTGCCATGAGCCGTGGTGAACCACCGACTACCAAAAGCAATTGACATAATAATATTTTTATATAGCTTTTACTTTTTGGTTTATTGAACATCGAACAATACCGGTTATATTAATATTAGCCATGCATTCCTCATAGTTGGTAGTACATCTTTCCGTTTCTTTTGATTGAATAAAAAAATGTAAAGAATGGGCAAAAGAAATGGCAGAGGAGGAAGAAGAAAACATTATTGAAGATCGCAGATCGCATATGAAGCAAAATCGACATGACGCTCCAATAAATATCACTTTGATTCCATTCAATATAGATGGGGCTTATCTCTGCAAGTCTTCAAAAAGGAGAAAAGGAACAACGCGCTGTGTGCAATGAAAAGTCATAATATTTTATGAAAATATTTCTATTTGCCTTTATTTCCTTGTGGTTTGCCTTATAAAGTTGTAAATTGAAATTACAAGTTACCGCAAACCAAAAAACATAATAAGCATGATCAACTAGCTAAATTACTACCACATTTCAATTTTGTATTTATTTTCATGTTAGTACTCAAATAAAGGTAGAACTTTAGTTTAGATGAGGTGAGGAGAGTGGGAAGGGCTTTGGTTTTTTTGGTGTTTGCACATTGGATTAAATTGTTTTCGCAAAAAACGGCTGTAGCGTGGTTAAAAGCACTGTTCCAACCACAAAAGTTTTTGGTAGAGAGCAAGTAATAAAGTAAAGTGCGCAGATATCCACCCACCCACGCACCACCTTCATGAAGTACAGTCATATTAGCATTAGCCCTTTAGTCTTTAGTCCTTGAAGCAAATCAGCAACGTAGTAGATTGCTGACATTTTGTTAAATCGCAAAGTTTTGAGAGGTTTTAATAAAAACTGGCTATATATATAAAGCTGTACTTCAACTTTTATATATATATAAATGAATAGTTATATTAAATGTTTATACGGAAGATGAAGATAAAACTGAAAGCTTTTACAACATTTGTAAAGTAAAATAGACATTTGATATGTTTTTGAATGTGTCAAAATCCGAAAATATTTCAATAAAATTGACACGAGACGTGAGACGTGATACATACATTTACCATTAACTTGTTTTTAATCTTATGTGAATTGCAAGTTGCAAGCTGACAAAAATGAATTGACTACTGAATAGAAAGTTGTTTCCATTCTTTCCATTAGATCAATTTTTATTTGTTTTCGATTTCATTCTGACACTTTCAGATTGTTTGATATTTTATTACTTTTGTTATTTATTTTATCTCATGTGCTGTTCATATTTTTGAACCACGGGGGGTTTTGTTTGGCATCTCGTAGGATTTTAGTGAAAAACAGAGATTCGAATTGGAAATCACAACGTGAAACTTCCTGAATTTGATGTAAAGTTATATTTTATTCTTTTTAGAAGATATATGGCTCCACAAACTGGACGACACACTACTATTGTAAAAAAACTATTATCAGATTACAAGTTAAAATTTTCGTTATGATTCGTCAGCGAAATGTTATAAACAATTTTTTTCTCTTTGGAGAATTTTACTCTAGAAAGCTATTGTAAATTCCCTCTATTTTTACTGTGAATGCGGTTTCCACATAGGTAGGTATACACATGATATTTTATCAACATCAATAAAATGAATTCACAAGGCTGACTTCCTGCCAATTATGCTGGTGCAACAGTAAATCATTTTTATTTATTACTACACGTTTGTCACAACATTTTAGTTTCCTGTTTTGTCGCTTTTCTAAAAAAAAGTTTATTTTATCGAATCACAAAAAAGTATACTTTTTTAAAGTGACATCCGCGCCAAAGTCTCGGTTTCTTTCTTCTAAAAAATCATTATTATTTTTCTGGGTTTCTTCTTCGACAGTTTATTGTGATTGCAAAAATGCCAAACTCGAACGTTTTTTTGTTTCTAATAATCACGATAATAGCCAATTTAATGTAACTGGCATTACTTCCCAAAATTAAAAATATTTTCAGACCGACGAACCCAGGTTATTTTTAAGTTGAAAGGTTTTGTGCTCTATTGTATTTTTTCATCCGAAATGAAAAAAAGAGAAAGTTTTAAGAGGATTGTTAGATCGGAGAAACGGAGGATACAATGAAACGAGTACATCACATGGATGCATAGTTCTTTGAGTTAAAATAAAGAATATGATGTTAATTAAAGGAAGAAGCAGAGGACATACTTTCTTTCGGTTTTCCCCGAAAAATGAGAATCTAAAAAATCTTTTGTTCAGCCGATAATATTGTCGCTGACTGACGCTCAGGCAATTTTGTTTTCTTCTCTCTTTTTTCATCATCTTCTACTGTTCAAGCCCAAGTCTCAAAGCCTCAGGTCGTTATTATTTCGGTTTGCTATTCAAAAAAGAAGGATTTTTTCTAAATAACCGAGTTTTTTTCAGTGTTCTTTTTTAATACGAATATTCAGTAGTAAAGCTACATAATAATGAAAGCATTTTTCTTTCTAGAGCTTCTGAACTATTATTCATTGAAGTACTCATGAAAGAAAAGCTTTCCATTATTTCGTCACAGGAGTCTTTGGATTTAAAAGGGTTTTATCATAAAAAGCTTTCAAAGGACCACTGCCACTACCACGCATATTGTCATAATGCTAACAACTTCAGCACTTGACTACACACATAATAATGTATATCCAGTCATATAACAGATGAAAGGGAGAAAAAAATCTGTTGAAGAGGTCCTTTCTCTTCATATTTTTTTTGTCTTCTGTGTCGTTGTTCTTATGAAAAACGGAAAAGAGGAAAAAAGAAGAATGCTCATTCTGTGAAAAAAAGTACGCTTTGTAGAATTGAATGATAAGAAGAATGGACAATCTTCTTTCGCCAGGGTGGACTATCATGTGTAAACTCAAAAAAATAAAAAGGCTTTGGAACCATATCTGGAAATTTATTGTTTGTCTTTTTGGAAATAACAAGCTATCATAATGAAAAAAACTTCCTTTTGGGAAATAATTTCTTTGTGAAAATATAATTATAATTATATGTACACTATAAAGTGACTGATCTGCTGGATATTTTACATTTTTTGATTTTTTTACGAATTAACAAAGAAGGTATAATAATAGTAATATTAAATATTATAAAATAATTAATTTTCTAAAAATACGTCTGCTTTTGCACACACGTAATACCGATTTAACAATAGATAATATATTACTTTAGAATTAATTTTATTTTAAAATTAATGAGACGCAGTGGTGTGGCGAGTGATGACATTCAAACGGACAATGAATTCTGACGATATAATTCATCTTTGTCCCTCATGCCCTCATGTCTTCCTCGCAGTTATTTTAAGGTTGTTTTTGGTGAATGGAGAACTCAGATTCATCAGGTATTATTTATTCATTTGATTCATTCATCCAGCTTCCTTTTGTGTTAGTCGCATCGCATATGAGGCGGCCTTACCTTTTACAATTAAGTAAACTAGAAAGTTTTTGAAAATTCTCGAAACTTGAAAGTTCTTTCCTTTTGTTGTTGTTTTGAGAAAGCGCACTGCTCGCATTGTTCATGGTGAAAGGTGAACTATTGTAATTTATTACACGCCTAGGTTCATTATATATTCTTCATTTTTTGTAGAGATTTTTTTCCAACTTTAATCTCTTTGAATTTGGCTTAAGGTGTAGGGCAATTCTTTTGCTAACTTTGTTTTTTAAATATAAAGGTTGAAAATAGCTTTGAAGTTGCACATTTAACGAACCTCGTTAAATTACTAAATACAATTAGTTTTGTTATAAACTGTCAGTAGACATGAAAAGGGATAACTTTAATAAAAAGTCCTTAAATATGTACTTCATAATATTTCACTAACACTGGGGCAATTTTTAACACATTTTTATACAAATAACTATATACTTTAACTTAAGATTTGCTTGTCCACACTATTCTAGATTGTTCAGCCATTGATTCATAATTACTGATAAATTCACAAATATGAGGATTTCCCAAATTTGTATAAACATCCGGATGATATCCATCATTGCAAACAGGAAAGCCGAAGGAAACTACCCCCGCCAAATATGGGAGCTTCTTTGGTCTAGGGCAACTTAAGGGACCACCTATAACAATAAAATGACGTATATAAAAAGACACTAAAAAGTGAACCTATACAGTTCCTGGAATTATAACCTTTTGATACTTCTGCAGGCGAGATAAGCGCCTAGAGGTTTAAAAAAGGATTTTAATTCCAGGAACTGCAAATCGCTAAACTAAAACATTTTCTTCTTACCACTATCACCCTGGCATGTCCCATGAAATGCTCCAGACCGGGAACAAATTGCCGTAGCCAAAGCCTCTGGATGCATCGCATAAGCATCCTTACATTCTTCTAAGGTTATTATGCTAGTTGATTCGGTCAGTAGTACTTTAGAGCCCTGGTAATAGAACGGCGAAACCGGAAACAAGTTTCCCCATCCAGCATAACTGCATTTATCTCCTCTCTTTGGTGCTTCATTACATTTCGCCAGTTCAATTCTTTTGATATTTTTCGTATAAGTAAATGACCTTTTAAGGCGGATTATAGCAATATCAAATGCTCCCGGAGCGTCCCCACTATACAAACATATCACTTTTGAACTAAATTATATAAACTTTTAAACCATATCATCTTTGAAGTCAATTTTACCTGGTGTAATTAGGATGTAAAAAGATTTTATCAGGTTTCCTTCTTTGTTGAGTAGATTCCTCCACCGAAATTTCATGTATCCCTGCTACTAACTCTATTTCACTCGCATTTCGATTCCAAACACACTGAAAATTAAATAACATCTTTATTTTTCAAAAATTTCAAATATAAAAGGAAATCTGTTTAAATTTACTGTAAGGTATACTATTGTTGGACTTAAAAACCTTTTTGTAGTTTTTCAGACATTTATTTGTAAATTTACATAAATTAGATATAAGACAATTGAATTTGATTGACAATATGCACATTTAGAGATAAGCGCTTGGAGAACTGAAGAAAGGTTTTAATTCCAATAACTGTATTTTAAAAATCTTACGTGACCAGCAGTAAGAATGTGTTTCGCATCCATTATTGCACCACCACAATCATGTTTCCAACCTTTCCCTTGTTTGTACTGAATAGAAATTATCCAAGGGAATGCGCCTTTTTGTGCTTGATTGCCACCCGCGAATCTTGGCAAAGTAGGATTAATAGCTTGTTGAGGAACAGGAAGAGAAGCAGGGAAAAAGCTTGCTGTTGCTACTAAGTCTAATATAATTACCAAAGATCCAAAAAAGAACAAAATTGTTAGAGATTTCTTGATGGAATGGAATTTGGAGTAAAAAGCAATAATCATTTTCTTCTCAAAAAGCTCAGAGCTCAGGTGTTTGATCACTTAACCATAAAGAGAATATTCAGTCAAGTGGTAACAAGCACCTGGTTGACTTTAACCAACAAAAGTTTTTTGGTGATGTAATTTTTGGAAGCGTAATTTTGTGATTGGAAAACTAAACTCTATTATTATTATTGTGTATATATACCAATTAGGGAGACTGCTATCAGTGTCGTGAGGAAAAGGACATTTTTCATTTTGACTTTGATGATCCGATCTCATCTGATCGTTCCGGAAGTAATTTCACTGCTTTCTCTTTGATTTGAAAGAGACACTTTGTCCATAATTGGAATGCATTAGGAGAGGAGTCCTGGAAGGAAAATTACTGAAAAAACTAATCTTCCATGATAAAGTTACGTCGTAAATATATATATAACGTGTGTGTTTGTAACTGCCACTTCACTTACAATTAGTTGTAAAGAACTTGAGGAATGTGCTATGGAGTGTTTCCAACATTGCATTGTGTATCTAGCTCTTAAGCAATATTTTTATTCTCCTATCTCATCATACATGATAGTAATGACAGTAAACTTTTGCTTTGATACGTAATCGAGGAAGTGTATATGAACCAATTTGAGACGACATGTGAATGGGTCGTAAAATAGTTATTGTCAGTTGTTTGTTTGCAGTTATCTGTAATTTAATTACTGCTAGTATTTTTTATTTTAACTATACGATCATTTGCAGTAGTGAATATTCTGGTTTGGCGGCAATAATGATTTTATTCTTTAGCCATCTTTAGATATACCATGTGAAAAGAAATCCATATTAAAACCTCGATTTCACAAGTAAAACAGTTGCATTTTTTTGTCAATTTTTGCAAAAATTTATTGGGTGCAAAAATTTGAACCCGTTTTTCATTGTCACAATTCTGTGACAAAGATGCCAGTTGCCAGCAGCTCGATTATGTCAACAGAAATACCTGTGGTTTTTACTTTATATGTCGATAAAGAGGACAAAGGGTTAACCCAAATGTTTGGCTATAATCTTTTTTACTTCTCACGACAATTTTTTAACAAAAGCTCCGGAATTATTGCCTCCACGAAACTCCGACACATACATTACAGCTCAATAAAAGATCATATAAATCCTTCAATGTCGAATGTCGAGATCACTTGATTAAGATTACTACGGCAAGCCTCGAGGGACCCATAAATACTATCAAAAAATGTGTAATGAATACTTTATGAGTTAAGTGCATTATCACATCTTTCCTGTTACGTGAATGCTTTTCATGGCGTCTATTATGCCAATAGGCATAAAATTTTCTCTCTGATTACAAGCTCATTTCTCGTTTGACAGGCGCTAAGTAGCGTAATAGATCAACAATATATTGCACTACGACAAAAACACTAAGCTCTTTTCACACCTTTTCCATTAGTCACTATGTGCGTTTGTGTATACCTAAAAACCCTCATAAAAATCAGACCATAGCCAAAAAAATCTATAATAAAAAGGCTTTTATGGGCAATATTATTTTTTATCTTATTTTTCCCGTTTGATGACCATGAGCAAAGCAAAAAAAAACTTTTTCTTTTGGTGAAAGTACTCAACTCTGTTATTGCACAGTTCGCATTGTATTCAAAGCGCAAACTATGCAACAGAGATTTTACGCAAAGATTTTTTATGTTTGTTCAGTTCAGAGTAAAGCTTGTTTTTTTGGTGTCCATTCTGAATTATTCTTGTGATATATTGGCAATAACGGTAATAATAAAATAGACATTACTATGTCGATTCAAAAGACACCAAAAAACTCATTTACAAAAGTTAAAATGAATGGTGCAGCTTTATATTCTATCAGGTCGTATTACTTGCTTCATTCAGTTCGTTTCTTTAGTTCAGCGTTTGCAAAACTTGCTGTATTTAATTTTAATGCAATACATTAGATAATAGGTATAGTTAGAAGTGACCACATAAAACTGCATCAAAAAGGGTCTAGCAAAAATTATTGAAATTGTTTGTTGTTTGCTTGCTACTTTTTAGAAACTATTTTCTCTGGCAGGAGCTTATTGCGTTTTCTTGTCATTTTAAAGATTATATTCATAAATATTACAACTAATTACAAAATTTTATTATTAAAACTAATTGCATCAAATATAGTACACTCAGCTTAAGTTGTAGTTCTAATAGTAATAGAAATATGAAAGTTTCTGTTTGCTTTTGGGAAAGAAGTTTTTATTGAAGATGCAAGCCGTGGTAGAAAAGGAAGTTAGGCGTAATTTCAGGAAGTTGTGTAGCCAAACTTGTTTTTACGAAAGAAAACCAACCTTACCATAAAGCAATGCTAAAATTGTTGTCATAAATTTTTAGCTGGCTCAGAAAAATAATGACAAAGCAAATTCTATTAGGTCAGCGGGGGATACCTAATTTTTTGCCTGTATTTCTAAAACATCTTTATTTATTGCTATCAGTTAAAATATAAAAATAGCAAAAGTCATTGGGTATGTTAGTTTATTGTACAGTAGTTACGCTTTTTGTGGTCTATATTTAATTTTCATAAAGAACAATTGATTTATTAAAAAATAGCAACATATAAAAGTTATTGCTTTTTCGATTAAACAATTGTTCATGATTGAATCTCGTCTTAAAGTTGCAATATTCATTTGTCCATCATTTCAAAAAGCCTAATAAAAAACCAAATAAGACGCAGTTATTTCTTTCCCAATTTTACTTCGATTTATTGCTCAACATTTATATTTATTATTTATGTATTTAGTATTTTTTTTCAAACTCTCAAGAAACCATTGATCATCTACTTAAATAAATTACAACTTTGCGACAGTCAACTTGTCATTTTCTCTCTGCAAGCTCCGCCGCCAACTCCTTTTATAATTCATTTCCACTTGCATTGCATTGACATTGTCCTTGCCCAACTGGAAAAAACCCTCACAGCGGTTTGGTTATAAAAATATCTGCAATGAGTTGGAAGTTGGAAATGTCCTGGAAGTCTTGGAATGAAACACACAAAAAATTAGAAGCAACACATTTTTTCATCTAAATATAGAATATAAATACACATAAGAACTAGAACTAAACTGTTCCCTTCTCCGTATGAAAACGTCATCTCATGAGAAATCTCTTGCCTTGCCCCATTATATGGCCTTGTAATGCTCCCAAGTCCCAAGAGAGTCCTACATCGTCTAATTCAGTTCTTCGTGAGCTTTCTCTTCATTTACTTGATTTGAGTGAAAGTCCTGTGATATAATAGCACTAACTTTAACGTTATTTAACCTTATATTTATATCAGTATGTGTTTTGCATTATTTATTTTACCATCTATCTTTCCTTTCCTTCCTATATTATTATTATTATTATGGCAAATGAACACGTACCATTTGATACACTCTCTCGAGGTTTACACAATCTTTTAATAACCTAAATGTCCTCATGTCACAAAGATTAGATAAGGGAACAAGACAATATGACACACTGCCGCAGCACAACAAAGGTTGATTTCCTTTTACTTCAGCGTTTTGTCTCTCTGCTGACTTAACTATAAACATCTACATCTTCTGATTGCTCGTTTGCAAAAACTTTGGCAAAAAAATTGCTGCATTCTTCTGAAATAAAGAATGCAGCAGATTCTAGAGAAGTCAGTTAGAAAAAACAAATTGCAATATAGTCTTATATTTTCTCTCTGTTCTGGTAACATATTTTATTTATACACTACAAAAAAATTGCCAAATAATTTGCACATTTTTCCTCCTTATAACAAATTCTGCAAAAATGTAGGTCATCATTTATTAATAATGATGGTTGGCCACGCTTCTTCTGTGTTTGTGTGAAAATATATATTATGCACTTTCTCGTTTCACTTGATAGCTTGTTTGAATTCATTTCTGTCATTTTGAAAAGAAATTTACGACAATGGTGCATTAGTAGTAGTTGGTTTGGTACTTTTACTGGATATTGGGTAACGTGAGAATATAAAATCTCTGCGAAAAATCGAATTTTCCATTGATTCATAAATTTTCACACAAATACAAGCATTTTATGGTTTTCTACGGTGGGAAGATGTCTGCATTATCGACTACATTTTTGTAAGACACTGAACGATGTTGGTTGAGGTCAGCACACGTCAGCTAAAGTAAAATGATTGTATTATCAAGAGACTTGAGACTTGTAGGTCAGAAGTCAGCAGGTTGAGTTTTTAAACGATTCATTGTAAAAATATGTATCTACATTTAGAAATGTGAAATATTGCCGACTTCTACTAATATTGAATGAAACTACGCAGATCACTTTTAGAAATTTCTTGATAAAATTTTTTTTTTCGATAGACTCATGCTGTGCTCTGTGCCTGAAAAAACTTTTTTGCGATGTTGAATGTTTGTAGTAGAAAGCAGTTCTTTTTTACGATCTGTTAATCTGACTACAAGGGATGATTTATTTTCAAACATTTAGATCAAAACCCCTTTAGCAAGTTATGAATTTTCCCGTAGAAAGTACTGAAGAAAAATGTGAGGAAAAAACTCAACACATTTTTTTTTGCATAATGGACCACAAACCAAACTACTAAATAAGTGAGAGGAAAACGCAATTTTGACCATACTTTCACCCTTCTTCTTTTCACTTGTTTACTTGAGAGAATATAAAGCAGCTGTATAATATTTTTTCTTCAAGAAACTCAGAAAAAACTGAAGGTACCACCATGATTCATTCTACCTTCTTTCTACCAAAACCAAAAGGCTTCTGGCAAGTTTAACACAAATTTTTCATTTTCTTTTTTTACATTCATTCCTAATATGCTTTCTATTAGATATATTATCTCTTCTTTACCATTTAAAGACACACCATGTTCTTTACTTATGACTATAGTACCTACGTATTTGATTATACTATTGACTTATGTAGTAATACCTGGAAAGCACGAAAGATTTGATTTGATTTTCTTTGAACTATAGTCCATTATGTTTTGTACATTTTTGTACATACAGCTTTTGGGGGCAAGTATATAACTACCTATATATGTGCTGGAATCATCAATACAAATTCTCAATTACTCCCTTTCAAGAAACTACGTGGAGGCTTCATGTTTCATTTCATATTTCAATTCATTTCATGTTTCAATTCATTTCATGTTTCAGTTCATTTCATGTTTCAATTCATTTCATGTTTCAATTCATTTCATGTTTCAATTCATTTCATGTTTCAATTCATTTCATGTTTTAATTCATTTAATCTTTTCCACTATCAATATGACCACATTTACCTTTCTTTTACAGCTTCAAAAACATTTTGAAACCTCCACGTATATTTAGTATTTTTGTACTAAATTCCTATAGGCATTCATTCATAAAGGAAAGCAAAAATACTTCTGAACAAACCAGTAAATACTAGCACACAGAAGCCAATATCTGGCAAAGTGTGCAAATTCTGACGGCAGATTTATGATGTCCATTTCTCAT
>JAQFYG010001193.1:0-20511 GCA_034694325.1 Entomobrya corticalis
ACAAAATCCCTGACAATCACATCACCGTCATTGCAATCAAATCTATGCAGCAGCAACAACATCATCAAGAGTCCGACCGTTGCAATTATGTAGCATGCAAGAACCACTTGCAAGTTTCTATCAAGTACACAAGCCAAAAAGCCATACTTGCTAAAAACACTTGGATTTCCTAGTTCTATGCCATAATCATATTGTCAGATAACAATGCTCACACTCAGAGGCAGACAGAGACTCACATGGCAAGCAAGTAGTCAAGCATTATTGCAAGTCCAAGACCGCTTAAAAATCCTCACTCAACAAGACCAACAAGGCAACCAAAATCTTGTATTGTTGTGCGAGGTACAAAAATGAGAGAGATGAAGAGAGAAATAAAACATTGCAAAGTGGCAGAATATATATAAAAGCCCTGCAAAGCAAACCAAGTAGTAAGTATACAATGCTATTACAAAAAATCTTTTTCTTTATATTTTTTCGACCAAGACTTGCCTCTAAAAATCTTATGAGAAGAAGAGTGAATGACTAACCAAGTCAGATTGCCAGAGTCTGAGGAGGAGAGCAATACAATATAAGTTATCGTATTATTATGATTATAGCATTACCATTTATGAGTAGCATTGACGCGCTTTTATATAGACTGAAAGGTATGCAAGGATACGAGCGAGGACTCGACAAAAGTACAAAAAGGATATATATATTTAGGCATAATATATTTAACTCATGATAATCATGCTGTTTGTTCTCTCGCTACACAATATTGTGCATCAGAGGTAAAGGCTTAAAGTTAAAGTTAATGCTGCTGATATGCATAGGATTTCAGCAAAAAGCAAATTTTTTTTTCTGAGCTGCTGTTATTGTATGAGTTCTCTTCTATATCAACTCTTTTTCGTACATTAACTTAGGCCAATGCAATTCAACGTAAGTAATGTATGATGATGTGATTATTTTGTACATGTGTGTGTATAGAAAACGTAAGTGAGGGATAATATTATATGCTTTGCTTTGCAAAATCTCTAAAGGTTGACTGACGAGAAGAGTGAGGCTGAACGAGATGCCCTTTCTACTTGTGTTGTTAGTTTATAGTCAATTGTCTGTCTACGCAGACATGTGCTCCGGCGAGTTGTGTGTAGTAAACGATTCCAGCATGCAAAAAGGCATGGGTTTTTCTTATTTCAAAAAATATAATTGCTGTACTATTTATTAGTATAAAACCATTGTACTTGGGAGTGTGATCCTATTTGAAAAATAGGGTTTTTGTATTGGGGCCTCCTAATTTTTTTAAAGAGTGACCCTTCCTTCCGCAAATTAGTTGTGTTTGTGACATATCCGTATACTGTGATACCTATTTGTAAACAGGAAGTAGGAGAATTTGAGAAAAAAGGATTGTTGAGGGAGGCTAGCAAATTTTTTTTGGGATTTTGGAGTTTTGCTAGTGCTCATGTTGTGGTATCTGGATATACTGGAGAAGTTTGAATTTAACGGTTTTTGTGGATAACTGGATATTTAGTGAAAATCGGTGTTTTAGAAAACTAAAGGATTTTAAGTTATTCAAATTGAAACAAAATTTTTTGAAATTTTAGTTTTTAAGAAAAACCATTGGAAATCGGTTCAAAATCAAACCATCAAGATTTTCTTTTCATTGGAAAGTTTATTCGAAAAAATATCATAAAATAAACTTGTTTTAAAAGTGCATAGAAAAAAAACGACAAAAAATTTTTGTGATAAATTTTTGTCAACTTTCTCCAATTTTTCTATCTGTCTGTATTTTTCAGACTTTTAGTTTTACTTTGAAAAAATTTCAGGTGATAAGAAAGTCAAGAGTGCATAGTGCACGCACATTCCAACCAGTTCCCGAAGTGCAGTTCCGGAACATTTTATGCCGGTTTTGGTCGAACTTATAAAAAACACACATCCAACTTTTACTTTACCTATTGGACAAACATCGTGTCATAAACATCATAAAAATTTTAAACGTTTTTTCAACGACCTTAAAGTTCACGAAAATAAAGGCAAAGGCCTTTTCATTTCATAGAAACTAAAACCTGTGTATAGCACATACATTCGAAAAAAATGAAAACAAATAAAGTGCAATAAACTTTTGAAAAAAACTTGCATAAGACTACATCATATTATCATCCTCACCTCGCCAACAATAATCACCATCATATGCTCATATAGAGCTTCATCACAAGTTCATTTCTTTCTTCAACAACCCAAAAGAGAACTTATAATAACAATAATAAAAAGCCTGCTCATATGCAAAAGCCTGTCTTTACCTTTTTACCTGTGCTTGTACTTGTGCGTTTGCAGTGATGATGATCATCATCTCTTCAAACTGCTGTTGATCAGCCTCTTCATATCATGCCAATGATGATTATGAGAGTATACGTTTGAAAGAGTAATATAAAAATAATAATAATAATAATAAAAAGTGCAAGTGGAAGTAGACGAAAAAGAAGAAGAAACATTTACTTACTTACATACATTACTTCTTCTTGCAGTTTGTTGTGGTGGTTTTGTTTCAAAGAAAAGTTGGTGCAAGTTGAATTTGCCTTCTCGTTTCTTCAACTTAAAAGAAAAAAAGCAACAAAGCCATATTATAACACTCTCTTATAAAGAAAAAATATTATATACCTAACTACTTTACTAAAGTTTAATAGTAATAATAATCATCATCATCATCTATCATCAGAGTAGAGGCAAGACCAGTACAACGATGAGATTTTCAAGTTGCCGATGAGCATGATGAGAAAAGGAAGCAGCTACATGAGACTACTACTACTACTCTATTACTATTACTACGACAACGTTGTTGAGAACAAGTTGCTACTTCTACGACTATCATGACTTGGTTGAGATGAGTACGCATGCATTTGCACTCGTCTTCTTCTTACTTTTTACTCTTGGTTCATGTTGTTGTTACCGTGTTGCTGCTATATAATAATATGAAAAAGCTTTTGCATCTTCTTGCTTCCACCACCACTTCTCTTTCATATTGCAACTCTCAAGAAAAAAGGAAAATGAGTGGGATGGCTGTATGCAACAAGTGAAATTCTTTGCAATGCGGCAAGGATACATTGACCCCAGGATCAGCCAGTGAAGAAGAATAATATTATTATTTGAAGAGATTTTTAAAAAGAATTTTTTGTAGTTTTTTTACTCCTTTTTATGAAATTGCATGTGAAATATATACATTATCTATTAATATGTGTGGATATATAACATGTTTATGTACTTTAAAATGGTAATTTTAAAGTAGTATATGTTTATTGTGCATAAATAAACGTAGTTTTTTGGATGGGACAGAAAAAAAGGATGTTTAAAATTTTTGCCCTATAAAAAGTACTATATGCGAAAACAAAAAATTAATATTGATTATGACAATATGAATGACGATGATGATGACCATATTCTTTTTTTGAGGATGGGTTTATGTTGATGTGATTTTTAAATGTGATTGAATTGATGAAAAAAAGTAATTGCGGTTTAACTATCGGGTGATGTTTATTATTTTTTGTCAGTGACCTTTAAAAGAGAAAATATTTTGAGTGATTACTATTTGACGCGACAAATATTTATGATAAGTTATGTATTGATCAAGTTCACTTCATTCCAAGAATTTGCTGATTAGAAGGATTTTGAAATATTTACTTACATCGTGTTTAAGTCCACCTTGGACTCATTAGAAAGCATCTGTTTTTGTACAGAAACTTGCGAATAGAGATTTAAAAGAATTCTTGTGTGGAGAAGAATAAGGAAGAAGTGTGGGATTCGTATGAAAATTTGTGATCAAACGCGTTTATTATAGTCTCGTGCCTTACTTGTTCCAAAAAAAAAACAGTAAGAGCGTAAATACATAACAAAAAGTGTGGAGAACGTGTCTACGTGTATGTTTTGCCTGCAGTTTTATTTTACTGTTACAATTATTCGCTTAATTTGTGGATTTGAGTAGTAAAAATTCCATATTTAAATAAATGATGTGAATTTACATTGAAAAATAGTGTAGGATTCCCATTGTTCCTGCTGTTTTTATACATTATTATTTCCCCTTAGGATGAATCCATGTTCTTATTATTGAGTGAGGTTAAAGTGTTACCTTGTGACCTAAAGGATTAAATTGTGAGAGGGATATACATAGAAAAGAGCTTAAAGCTGTGTGAGAAGGAATTCATTAAAATCTTTTTTAATACAATATTTTTTCGTGACATTGTAAAGTGGTGACCTACGTTATTTAAATAAAAATTCTATAGTTAAAAGAATATACTAGTTTACAAATGACAGATATGTAACTCCATTGATAAAATTGATGCAAGAATATTAATTTTTGTTACAATTTTTGGGACATTGAAATTCGAAAAAAATCTTACAAGGATATAAAATTTGAGATACTAAATAAAGTAAGTTTTATAGCCATATCTATATATTAATATTTTACTACGTTACAAATCCATCTCATCATTAACTTGTGAAAGTGATGTACCTATTCTTCAAACAGTTAGGATACTTTTAAGCATTCATTTATGAGCTGCGGCGAGGAAGTTATTGTAGTTTTATGACAAGTGCTCTGCTACTGTTTTGAAAATAGCAATAATGGGATGTGTGAAAATAGAAGCGAGAAAGAGAGACATTCTTTTGGTGTGAATTGTATCTTGGTGCTTATCTCTGCATCTTGTTCCATTATCACTGAAATGATTCATAATCGATAAGATTAAGATTATGGTTGAGTTTGGAACAAACAAGTTGGATAGGTTTATATAGGACGATTATTATAATTCATGAAATGAGAATATTTACTTATTTAACTACGATTTAGTTTCGATTTGGCGATGATTTCATCCAAAAAAAGTTGCTTGGGAGAGGGAGAGATTCTTTTCAATGAAATATTCCAGATCCCATAAGTGCAAAAAATAGAACAAGCATCAGTTTTAATAAGAAGCAAATCGTTTTTATGAAACGATGCCTTCGTGTCATAATCCATTAAAATGAAAATCTATCAGGAAATGTGATAACTCCAACAAATTTTATTCTGTAAACAAACTATCATCTATTCAGTTTTCTCTTGACATTTACTAATAGTAACTAAATGGAATTTCCCATCAATAATTCAGATTTTTTCCCCTGTGTTTTTTAAACATAAAAGGAGCTCTATCTCTTTAAATCAATCTGTTTCAATTTTTAATTAAATACATTTTCAGAGGGCTTTAAACTCAATATTTTTATAAAAATTAAGTAATACCACAATTTGATTGAGACGATAGTGATGATATAACATTTTTACCTAACAAATTTTTCAACTCATTATAAATTTTACTACAATCAAAGTAAACTATTATATTGATCTCATGCAGAGAGTAAAACATCAATATAATCTTTATAATCCTTATCATTTTATTTCTTGTTTCTAATAATATACAGTTCATATACCTTATTAAAAGCTCCTCTTCTTCTTCAAACTTATCTTCATCTTGTACTTTTAATCCCTTTGAGCCTAGCACGCCTTTGTATCAATAGCAAACAAAAAAAGCAAAAGTGTTTTTTCAAATAAAACATTTAACCATTACCTAAGGCATATTATTATCGTACTGAACAGAAACATACAATGTCTAAAACTACAAAATACATTCACACCTAAACTCGCACTTTGTGGCAGAAAAAAATTGAAATAAAATGTAACAAGATTTAGATATGCTATTACTTCTGTATCTATATCAGTATCACCTTTTTTCAGCAAAAAAAGTACAATGAACAGAGCAGAACTAGTAGCAAAAATACTAGTACCTACTCACGCATCAGAGAGACTCGCAACTTCTCAAAGTTCATTCACTCATTCATTCGAATCAAACGATAAAACATAATACAGACAAAAAAGTAAGCAAGCAAAAAAAAGTGTGATGATGTGATCTCTGTGTATATATGTATTTGATAGACAAGCAAGAGAAATGATGTGAATGAGTGCAATATTCCATGTCCGCTTTAAGTTTGTTGCTATTTGGCATTTGGTTTTTTAAGCTCTGATCTGACGTTGTGACGTTAGAATGATGATCAATTCACTTCTGCTGTTGCGGCTGTCCAAAATCTTTATATCTTTTTTTTTTCTAATGATCCAATCGAACATATTTTGAAATCATTAGGCATATGCAAAAAAATTGTCGGTGTGATTCTGCAAAATAGATTATTAATGTGACCATAGTGAGGGTGACGATTTTTCATTTTTCTAATATCACGCCTTCGTCAGAAGACTTTTGAATGACACATATGCCGCCTTTTCTTGACTTCAAATAACCAAGTAACTGCTATCGATAAAGATCCCAATAGACTAAAGTGTAGCTGAGCTTCAACTTGGCTATAATCAAACATTATTTTTCATGCACTGGAATTAGAATTACGAATTTGCTTTAAAAAAATTAATGTTCAGTCAGTCTCAGTCTTTCCATCATCAAAAGTTTATCCTTAACTTTTCAAGCAAACAAACAAAAAGTCAATGTTATATTTGATCAAAAAAGCAAGCCAAGGTTCTGCTATCACCATCATCATGGATTAGCCATGCATACATTTATAAAATATAATATGCCATGCATTATTTCAGTATTAACTAAATACTGTGTGGGCAGGACAGGTAGGTACTCCATGAGACATGATCATGATGATCATCATCACTCTTCTCTTGTCCACCAACATAATAATGAAAAAAGGAGTAGTAGGGAACGTTTATTGACAAGTTCTACATATAAATATACATATACGAGTGCAGTGGCTGACACTTTATGTTTTTTTTGCCACAAAGCTGACTGTTATCATCTAACGTGATAATGGTTTGGCTGGTGATGATGATGATGTTGGTATTAAGGTGGTGGCAATGATGACGAAAAAGCAGTTGAGAATGGAGAATCAAGAGTTTGTATGGACTCGACTTGTCTCTGTTGTTGGTGGACGGAACGGAACAGAAAAGTGTAAAAGTCGTTTTCGCCAGTGCACATAATACACACAGTAGTCAATAGTCAAGTCAGTCATCATCATCTAAAGCAAAGCTTTTTGCTGTTAAATCAGCGCTGCTTCTGCTGGTGGTGGTGATGCAGTAACCTAAACCTAGCCTGCCTGAATGGTTTGTTGTTGGCCAAGGTCGTTTCCCTCTCTTCTTCTCGTTGAGTGACTCTGACTGACTGCATGTGAGTGACGAATTATTACTGTCGCGGTCCGTCGTTCCATTCCTGCTTTTGCAGGCAGAAATGGAGCTGCTGCATGAGGCAGTCGTGTGAGTTGGGTTGGAGTTTGATAATAAACCAAACCACAACTGTCATCGTCATCATCATCAGGAGTTAATAATAATTACTCTTAATATTATTATTATGTATCAATGAACTCTGCTGATTTGTCAAGTGTACATATCATTATTCCAGTTCCAGCTATTATTATGCAATATGTACTTTCAGTTTTCATGTTACAAATAACCAAAAAGGTTGGTGGAAGTATATGATTGGGATTGGGATGATTGATGACTTTACATAATATGAGGAAGGGGAAATCAGCAAATATTTTGGGAATTATGCATTCATTTTTCTTCTTATTAAAAAGATGGGTTTATAATCAAATTGATGGATATATTTTGAGAGAGTTTGCAAAATGTGAAATCTAGAGTAAATGATGAAAAAATTGTACCTTGTTTGTTCGCGATATTAATAAAATTTCGTCGAATATGATAATAATGTTTACTTTTCTGAACCCAAAGTCAATCCCCTCTTTTCTGTCTCCTTTTTTTCTAGATGTTTTGAGCTGATGATGATGTCGTGAATCAAAATATTGTAGAAAGCATTAAACTTTACAGAGTCAAAGCTCAATAGAGAGAAACGTTTATATAAAAGAATACTCACAAAAATGATGCAAACTGATCACGTTTTTATTTCATTTTCTGTACCTCTCCCAATGATGAACGATTAATTTTGTCAAAATAATATAGATTTTTTTATTTGCTTTGGTTGGTGAGTAATGAGTAGATAGATACTATAAACCTGCAAACATGACTTTGAATTTTATGAACGTTGGCTTTTTGCTTGTGTGTATGTCGTATGTATCTGTATTCTCTTTGTTTCTCCGATGTTAAGTTAATCGAGCATGCCATTGCAACACTTTAAACTAGCTTAAATGTTAATGAGACAAACTGTATACATCTTATATATATGCTTGAATGTGTGTGTGGTAAAACGAGGAAAAAATAATTGATTCAAGGATACTACTTAAATAAGTAGCGGATGATCTCATCTTCGCCATAACATTTCTCCTTGCTCCTTCAAAAATTCATTTTCATGGTTAATCCATCCATATCGCGCCTTTTTAAAAGAAACTAGGTCTATATAGCGGCAGGCAACATAATATGGCTAACTGCAGTGTATCATGGACGCTCACCAAACATAATTTTTTTTCTCCATGCGTAACAGCCACAGAGATGAGTTAAGCACAATTAGTTTGTTGAAGACGTCTGTCTTATTGACTATACTTACTGGTCTGTCATTGACATTTTGGCCGACCTTTAAAAATTAACCATATGAAGAAAGCCGAATAATAATAAGAGAGTCAATGTCGAGTGCTCATTTCATTATTTTTATCCATACAAATAATAATACTTAGTTTAGTACTACTATAAGGTTTTACTATGACCAAGACATGTGTAATGTGTATAATTTATTACTTATTATTTTTAACTTTGTGCTATACAAACACTAAACCCAGATCAAGGCCAAAAATCTATACTGATCCAGTAATTATACTTAAGTTGATAAAGAGTCAAGTCTATTTGCTTTTTTAAGCTTTTTCCCAAAAATTTGCTTTCATGTGGCACAGACAATTTTTTAATCTTCCTCTGATTCTTTTCCAGAAAAAAATGTCATTTGGCTCACCTTGCGACTGATTGTGAGTTACATTTACATGCACAAAACTGTCAACCGACACCAGACTAGACGCTGCTGTTATACTTTTTATTATTATTAGGGTTGCCTAGGATTAGTGAAGATATAATCACAGTAATTATCATGACGATATGATAACTGTGGTGAGGACACGTTACACGACATCATCATTTTTACATGACTTTTTACCAGTATCAATTTTGTTATCATTTTCGATATCCCTCTCTCGTGGCACAATGCAATAATGTACTTGTGCATGTCAATACGCTAAAGTTTCATCGCATGGTGACATGACACTTGTACACTTTGTGGCATGGCATGGACATGGCATTGGCTTTTTTAAATATCTGTCCATGTACAAGTACCTATTCCATATTTATATTTTTTTATTATCAATCAGAGACACAGGTTTGTTGTGTTTATGTTGTTCATATATTGCTACTTGTTAAAACCATAAGTCCACCAGCATCACAATCATGACCACTGTTTCTGTGGTCAATGTCTTTCGGCCAGGACAGGAGATGAGGCTGTTTCCCAAGGTTCTTGATTTCGACGTTGTCGATAAATACCGTATTATTAGCGTATTGTCTGTAAAAATGTATGTAGGTATAATATTACGTGGATCAAAACACAGATTTTCTGTATTAACTTTGTTTGAAAAGCCAGAAAAAATTGAATGAAATGAGCAAAAGATGAGATGATGTGGTACTGGCGACTTTGTCCATCCATAAATGTTTCATTGAATCAGTTTTACCCTGAGCTCCATACACGTATTACCATTAGCCTTCATCTTTTCTATTAAACCATACAGTATGCTATAAATACTCGATGCAGTGTAATCACCATTTTCTCTTCTCTGATTCGTCATTGAAGCATGGATCATCATGGAAAATGACGTGATTCTTACAGACTATTTTATATAGAAAATTGCCATTCATAAACCGTGCTGATGTTTCTGGCAATTCTTGACTAAAAAAATTAAGGATGGAAATGGATAAGGCTACTCTAATCAAACTAGGTCACTGGCTCGACTTTGAGCTCAATAAAAAATCAATTGAAGAAGAATTCTCTCCTATCTCTCTTGTTTTTTTATTATCAGAGCGACAACTTTTTTTTTGCGGATCTTTTCAACTCATCTTGTTTCTTAATATATGGGGGGAACTGCAACGTCGGTTGGTTTTGCTCTCATTTTTTTTGTCTGATTGACTGTCAAATTGACACGACATTGTGGATTGGCTTTGCATTTATCACAAGCTAGGTTGCCGTTATGTTGTATGTGATGTGCATAGCATAAATTAAGATGTCTTTGACATATTATTTTTTTGCATACAACAAGATGCAGTATATTTGACGACAAACATTCTTTTCAATTTGTATCTTTATAATTTTTTGCGTAGGATGACAGTTTTCTGCCGCATAAAAGTATGAAAAAACCCGGTTGAGTGAGATATTTTAAAGAAAAATGAAAGTGAAATTTGTTTTAGCGAAGTGAGCGCGGGCAAAACTTTGGTTTTTGTCGTTGTTGTATAATCGGCTCACTGCCTCTTTTAGGATTTGACACAAGGTTTTTTATTCCTCTTCCCTCATCATTTTTCACAGGTAGCGTATGTCTATAGAGCAGGACATCAGTTGTGCAATATACATGTAATATAAACATCAATTTATTTATAGGCATGACCCGGTGTGTGGTGATGTAGAAAAATAGTTGACAAGTTTGAACCGAAAAAAATTATGTACACACAGCCTGTCAGTCAATTTACATTGCATGCTGTAAAAAAGTTAAACTTTTTTGGTAGCAGTGAACATGATTGTAATAATAGTGATGGTTGTATAAAGAAAAGACCTTGCTTCAAAATATTATTATGTCGTACTCCGAATCGATACAAAAAGGAGAAGAAAGCAATAGGAAAAAAAATATCCTTATTTCCTCGCACATTGCTTCTTTCTGCACTATACAAGCTTTTCAGACAAAAAATTAGTATCAGTTTTGAATATTTAAAATGCCAAAAACTTTTATTTTTATAGACTATAGCTTGCACTAAATTCGTTAAACGTGCAAAATGTGAAAGGTACATGATTATGTATAATATGCAGTTGTATATTGTATATGATCAGTTTTAGTAAAAACAACTGGAGCCTATCTCCCGAAAAAAATACTTCAAAAATGTCATATAAAAAATGTAGTTTCTCTATAAAAATATTATCTAAAGTCAAATATGTATTTATAATCGCTCAAGTCACAAGTCCAAGTCTGTCGGTTGCAAAAAAACTGGCTAAACACAAAGAGTCTTATGCGGTTCTGACAAGGTACATGTGACATAATAATATTCTTGTCTTTTCGTCAGCTCTTGTATCATTAATAATTACTACACTGGCCACTCAATCCTCTCCTGCTTGATTTGAAATACTTTGCGGGGACAAAAAATGCGAAAATACAAAAAAACTGTAAATTTTTTATGAAAATTTTTATCTTATCTCTTCTTCACTCGCCTTTTTCCCCCTCCATCAACTAACCCATCCCAATCCAATAATCCATAAAAACTTGAAAGAAGCACAAAGCACAACATGTTATCTATCATGTCATCCTAAAATTTAGACATAAAATCTGGAAGTAGGATAATCACCATGCCATAATGGAAGTAGTCTTTAGAGAAAATAAGTAGGAAAAGAAAGATAAGCATGGTCTCTTCTTTTATCTCAAGAAACAACATTTTGTCGCAATATTTTTACAGAGAAAAATAAATGTTGGTAAAATTTGTAATAAAAAAATCAGGCAATTAAATACAATACTTTTAAGTATATGTACGGGGGAAGGGGAAACATTGACCAAGTATATCTTGTTTACACTTTTATTTTGCTGCTCCTTACTCCTTCTTCTCTTATTTCTGGATTCCTGTATTTATTAACTCATTTATTTACTTTTTATTGGTTTTTTCATCTTTATCACAG
The DNA here is from genome assembly GCA_034694325.1 of Entomobrya corticalis. Taxonomy (NCBI): domain Eukaryota; kingdom Metazoa; phylum Arthropoda; class Collembola; order Entomobryomorpha; family Entomobryidae; genus Entomobrya; species Entomobrya corticalis. The sequence goes on from JAQFYG010001193.1 coordinate 11,847, forward strand.
AGCAACATGCATTGCAGCGTGATCAATGTTTTTGTTACAATGGTGGTTAGAATGGATATTATTCAAGTTGAGTAATAATATATAGTTTTTGCAACATTGAAATCATCAATGGCCAGTTCACTCCGACTCTGGCAATGACGATGACGAAGAAAATGATGATGACGATGGTGTCATTTTTTATTATATTTTTTTGTGAGGAATGGAGGTTTCTCAAGAGCAGTGAACTCTCTAAAGAATAATATGAAAACATAAAAAAATTGTACCTCTTATTAACATCATTCTTACTTCATATTATAGAAAGAGAAAGAATAAAGAAAGCATTGAATACATTTTTACTATGAACATTCCAACGAAAAAGACTAAGTTACCAAACAAGATCAAAAGAAAAAAATCACAAATATATAAGGGGAAACTTACGTTTATCAAACACATTCTATTCTACGTAAATCCTTGAGTAGGTAATAGTAATAATTCAAATGTCCACTAGCAGCAACAGGGTTGACCGTTGTAATCATTAGTACTACTGGCCATAGTAACGTACGTAGTATACGTTTTCCTTTTTACAAAGATAGAGCGTCAAAAACTACCAGTCGTATTTCAAAAGAAGAGAAAATAAATGGTAGCTACATAACTCATCTGGTCGAGTGGACGACGACAACACTCTGAAGTTACCATGTAAAAAGTAGTATTTACGAGACATTAATAACGTTAAGGTTTATTTTTAAAAACTGCAAATCTGGACATGGGACATATTCTTGTTTTGAATTGTTGTTTCAAAAAACTGACCTTGCAGTGAGGACGGCAGTACTCAGGTCTTTACTACTACTACTACAGGAGCGGTATAATGAAGTCAATAAAAGCTTAAAAGAAACAAGTTTTTTTAGTTCGTTTGTTGTAGATTTTAACAATTACTTTTGACAATGGCTTGCATAAAGATATATGGTACAAGTTTTTTGCATCTCCTTTAATTAGCTCGTGTTGATGCTTGTCACCACAGTGAATAAGAGAGTAGATGTTTTGAAACGAACATTTTGTCATTTTCATTTACAATTTTGCAATAGTGTCATTACACTCTAGTTTCAATCCGTGAAATGCATTTAACTTTATTGATATTTTGTACATTCTATATACACAATGCTAATAACATGTTTTCTTTTCTCGTTCCAGGTGAAATCTAGCGTACAAACTGAGGATCCGTGAGTTCAACCATTTTGGATTTCTCGGATTCACGTAAGTCCAAAGAAGTTATGCTTTTGTTTATTTAGGGGAACTATTCAATTACTTTTACTCAAAGACAATATACTGGTGTTATATGCATGTATTCAGTACAAAGTGACACCATATTAAGCATGAATACGTAACTATACAAGGAATTTCCCTTTTTATACGAGTGACAGTGGAATCCACAAGAAATTAAGATTTGCGAACTCCCGTCCCAGTACAAAATTAATTTAAAAACCACATTCATTCATCACACACAATATATTATACAAAATGCTGTTTTTCCTGATTGAAATGCTATATGGATTTTAAGCAGTGTTCAGATGACTGATGAAAAATCGGAGCGTGTGCTCAGTATTATTCTTTCCCACAGGGAAAAGGGATTTGGCAAACTCAGATTTCCTTTTTTTATCACATTTATAATTTCACCAAAGTGGAAAGGAAAAGAAGCTTTGTGCATTGTGTGGCACACATCACACTTCTGCACACATATGTGATTCAGCAGAGAAACACACAATTGCCACCATATAGCACAATAGCACCTCTCATCTCCTCCACAAAAGGAAAAGAAAGAAATCAGAGATAGAAAGGGTGAGAGTGTGAGGCGTGAGGGCATAATATGCAGAAGGTAGGTATATGCAACAGGGAATGAGATAAAAAAAAGTTGCTAAAAAAGTATATTGTACGTGGCGGCGTCATTCCAACCACCTCAATTTGGTTTTGTTGGAACAGCTGGAGAAATCGCATTCCGTGCTTGATTCCATTACAAGATTCGTTGGATGAGAGAGAAAGAGGGAATGAGAAATAGATGAAGTTTGGGAGCTGCATATGTTATTATGTAATCTGAATGCACTCTCTCTCTTTGGCTGCATGCAACACACATACAACTATGTTATCTCTGTGTACTTTTCATGACAGGCAGAAGGAGAGAAAGAGGAAAGGCACAAGAGTGTCCTACTTCTTCTTTTGGTTGCTTCCGTCGTGTCAAATATTTGAGATAGATTCAAACGCTAACATATAGCTATACAACTACTACTCTTATATTATTATTAAATGCACAGAGCAAAGAAGGAAAAAATAGTACTTTACTTATGTTCCTTTGAACTTTTTTCATAATATGTGAAGATGACATGCAAAAGTTTTTTAAAATAAAAAGCATACAAACAGGAGTGGAAAATATACTCGAAGAGAAAAGAAGAATACAATAAAACCAGTAAATACGGGAACGGTACTCCAGTTTCACTTTCATTTTCACAGACAATAACATCATCATTTCTATTAGGAATAGTAATAATGATGATGATACTCGCATGGCTGGATGGATTTCATTTTCATCCTGTTCAAATGGAATATTCATTTGCTTTCCTTTCTTCACTTCTAGCTAAATACCAATACTTCATTTCATAATAATAACAACAATAGTAAGTTCTAGAGAAAACATAATAGCATCTTCTCAAAGGAGGGTTTTTCACGGTACACCGCCATCCTGCAACTACTACTCTACCACCACCAATAATACATAAGTTGATGATCACGATAAAGTTGGTACGCGCGATAGTCCAAGCAGCGACCTAGCAACTCTTTTGGCCTTTATGCCTTTTTAAGCAGCATCTGCCTACACATCTGTTCCTGAGATTCTCTCTAGTATTTTTGCACGGTTACATGCACATGACTCTCATCATCATCAACAGCATATCCTGAAAAGTTTTTTTTGCAATATTAAAAGCACCTATATCACCGTAGTAGGCAGCGTTTGAGGAAAGAGGAAGAACAAGTTGTGTTCTCAGTTCTCTGTGCTGTTGCTGCACAGGGGAATGCACAGGGCAAATTGAAGAAACCGGCAAGCCGGCATGCATATCGATCCCCACAGAGGACCAAGATACAAGACACGAGCGTGTACCACATCAGCGGTGGAGGTGGTGGTGGTGGCGGAGGTAGATGAGTAGGAAAAAAAACCTTTTCCATTTTCCGTCTTCCTCTTTTCCTTCACTCATCCATCCTTTTGTACAATTTCACTCTCACTCTCTCTTTCCTTTCCTCTGGAAAAGTGGAAAACTCGACAGGAACATGCACATGCCAGCAAAGAATTGTTATGTAGTTGGTATTTATGTACATACATTACATCTCTCATAATAAATGATTATGTGAAGTGAATTGTGAATAGAAGATGCACTTTTCTGCATGTACCTCTCTTATAAAGTTATAAACTTTTTTGAAACTTTGTTACAATTTCGTTTAGTTTAGATACATAAATACTCACTCACAGTCAGTTTTGGAAAGATAGGTGCATGTAGATGGGAGCATTGTGTGAAGAGCTTATGTATGAGTAAAAGACCTGTCGTTTACACTTCTCTCCCGCCTGCCTCTCTTTCTCTCTCGAGCTTTTTTGTTACAATAATAATAATAGCGCCTCTGCTCCGTTTTCTCTTGTCAAGTTCTTTCCGTGAAAACCCTGTTCCGAACAGTTTCACTCTTTTCTCTCTCTCTCTTTTCCTATCTTGTTCAATTTACATAACATGATGGAAATGGAAAATGGTTTTTCACTTTCTCTTCTCAACTCTCATATTTATGCTGATATAATAATGTATTGTAAAAAATAATATTTTGAGAGCGTGGAGCAAGTGAGTCGAGTGTTCCAATGAACTGTATCAAGTTTAATGCCTCCCGAAGCATTTAATACTTAAGTTAACATCATCGTGTGATCGTCATCACCGTTATCCTTTGGTTAACAGACAACAAGAGAGTGAGAGTTTTGTTGTGAGTGAAGTTCACTTCGTTCTCTCTCTCTCTCCCTTTCTCTCTATTGTAAAATATTATATGTATTTTGACAGCAAACATTTGGGTCATTCGCCTAACTATCGGAAGTAAAGTGCAGAACAAACATGAGGTTGAGATGATGATAACGATGATGATTTATGATGTATGGCGTATTATAAAATAGCGATACAACGTATCTCTCTGAAATGTCGCAAATCCGTCCTCCTCCTCCTACAACAACAATAATTTTATTTAAAGTTTTTCCAAGTGACAAACTTTTTCAATTTTTCTCTTCATCGCCCTTTTATCCTCTTTTCTCTTATTTCTGCTCTTTTAACCCTCTTGACATTTCACAAGAATAGCTAGAAAAATACGTAACGGAAAAACGTTGTCCATATTTATATGCATACACACAATACATTTTGAATAAGATACTAAACGTCTCTTCAAAATTCAACTGGAGTTAATAAGTGTGTAACATGCAAATTCAGTTTAGTTGGAATCATCTTCATTCAAAATTAGTTGCCTGTCCTTTCATGACAACTTTATAATCAACTACAAGCGTTTCGTTTTTATTTTGTGATTCATGTGCATGAACAAAACCATCATTGCTTAACAATACCATTGTTTTATCATTTCCATGAGAACAAAAGTAAACTACAGGCCAAGTTTGAAGTCCATGGGCATCATGCGACAAAAAAGATGAACTGTGCATGAGCACATGTGCACAATTTGTGTGGTAAATTGACACTGACAACTAGCATGAAAGTGTTAATAGAGCAGTAGAAATGTTGACAGTGGTAAGTATTCAAAAAGAAAGGTAATATCTAATAGCTATAACGTCTTTAGTTCATGTAAGCAGTTTTTATTTACTTGATTTTTAAATATTTTTGATGACTTTGTCCTGTTAGCTGTAAAAAAGAAATTGTTGTTAAACGAGACATTTGATAAAAATTGGAACGACTTGCGCACGCTCTCTTTTTTTCCAACCCATAATCTCTTCCACTCTTCTGGTCATCCATTTATTTATTTTTTATTGTGAATTCATTCATTTATGCATGCGAAAGATGATAATGATACATGAATGCAGCAGGTAGGTACAAATGTAAATAGAAACGATAAAAAACACTTTTGTAAATTGCAATGTTTGCATCTACCTCCGTGTTGCTCATTCATTACTTTCATTATCGTCATCCTCAGGATCATGAACACCAAACAAGACTCATTCTGCATTCATAAGCAAAAAAAAATGGTGATGCCGCTACTGATGAAGATGAACATGCATATTATGAAAACCTTATTTTGGAGAAGATGTTAAAGATTTTCAATAAATCTTTCATTTGGTGTTGCTGCTGGCACATATTTTTTTCAGTCACGCAAAGCAGAAAAACGGCAGTTATGAGGTTGAGAGTTTCTAAAAGAGAATATGGTAAACGCTATTTACGTATACCGCTAAAATTATATGTTGCAAAGAAAACAAAGTTGTTTCTTTCAATCCCACTCTACCTCTTTTTTTTTCTTGCACGCTGCTGCTGGATAACCCTTTTCATTATTATGCAGCACGGCATCATGAAAAACATATTATTTACTTGTTTGAAAAGAGAAGTCCGTACGTTTTCTGGACCATTCTGTTTTGTATGCTGTACGAAAAGAAAGAGACACAGAGTCACTTTGCGCATCATCTTCATCTTATTTCTGTACCACAAGCACGTAGATGCAGTACAAGTCACAAGTACAACTACGCAGTATTCAATTTCCAGTAAGGTTGCACAAGGACACTCTTCCTGTTAGAGTTAGAGTGCACTGGGCTTTTCTCATGAAGGGACATAAACACAGAGAGATCATCATCTAAATCGCCATCAACACCACCATTTGTTAGTATAACATCATCATCATAAGATAAAATGCTTCTCTGTGGGATTTTCGTTATTTTCCAGAACAAAAAAATGGTACGTGGCGGTAGCGGTGACCGGGACATTGATATGCATAAACAGTGAGCACAATAACCTGTGTGACCGATTCCTCTTTTTTGTTGTTTTTCGGTGTCCTTAAGAATATAATATAAATTTTTCGTATAGACGGGTCACTGTCCTATCAATAATTTATCATCTTGATACTGAAAAAGTGTTTTGACAATATCAAGGGATGAAAAAAAGATGAAGATTGAGCCTTCAACCCTCTCGTCTATGTACCATTTGCTTTTCTTATACACTTAACCAGTTCGACGTTGACTTACCTTCACTAACAAAAATAGCAACAAGACAGACAAGTAGAATTAGTAGTTTTTCGTATAAACTTGCAAACAATAACATGTTAGTACAAGTATCTTATCATTTTTAATTTTTATTACCACCGTTTCTATTGGGGTGTTTCCAAGGTTAAGGTCAAACGATACCGCTGCATGGGGACGAATTCGCACAAGTTATTAGGGCTGGTTTAGGTTGTTATTTTCGTTTGGATTGATGCGTATCGACGGCGAAATAATATACTTATATTTAATGGCGTTACCAATACCAAACGCTTTTTTATGAACGCCGTCATCTTCTTTATTTTTGCCGCTTAACTTTTTGGCAGTCGTTTTCGTAGACGTAGACATTCATCCTGTTTTAATTTTTGTTGGAATGCGTAAATCCTGCGATTGTTTGTGCAGCATTTAAGGTTTAAAGAAAATTAAAAGGGATTGTAGTTTTTTTGGTGAGAGATACCAAACTTTGATTAGAGTAGGGAAGGGCAGTGCCATAGTTTTTGGTACACCATTTATCTAAAACTTTGTGGCTGTGGCTTTGTGTATTAATTTATTATTAATTATCCATTCCATATGAATCATGTAGTTTTACGTATTTATTTGTACCAATTTCTTTAGAATTGAATTAAATGTTCCCATAATATAATTTTTTATGTTTCTTTCCATTAACGAATCTAAATAACCGTAAAACCTCATGAAAACAATATGCCTAACAAATAAAACATTAATGATAAATGAATCCGGTTTTCAGAAGATCCCATGCAGATTGTGAAAATATATGTTTTTGCCAATTTCATATGTTCCATTGTTTCTGGCATAGGTACATGCATACACCATACACGGAGGTTACGGAGGTACGCTATTTCTTATTAAAAAACAAATATATTTATATCCAACGTAAAACAGATTTGAAATCATTTTTCATCATCAGCAACCAAGGATCTTCAGATAAGTACTTTTTGTTAAGTTTGTATACAGAATACAGATCAAAACAAAATTATTCTGTAGAGCACAATACATTTTTACAAGTTTACCGTTGTTTGGATTGCGTATTTATATTTCTAAAGCGTTCAACGTAGACCAATAATAAAAAATATGAATCCTCATAACAATAGTGGCATCATCATGAACGTTTGCTGGCCACGAAAAAAATATCGAGTGTTCCATAAATACATAATTATTATTATCCCTCTGGTTACATGGATTATTAACATATTTGCCCATACAACTTGATGAAGAGTGTGATGGTAATGATGATGATCCTCAAGGGCGTCTCTCCATAATATTTTTTTTCATTTTTATTAAATGCATATCGCTATTATCTTACAACTGTTATTATTATCAGCTGATAAGGCAAAACGAGAGAGATTTCTAAAAAGAGCAGGCTCCAGGAAACTTATGCATACATTTTCAGATTTGTGCAAGATTGTTCTACGACAATGCACATTAAATTGTGGTGGGTTGGCGCTATTAGTACCATCATTATTGTAGAGCTATTAGTACTAGTTTTGTTTATTATTTTTTTCTTGTTAAAAACAACGGTAATTTTTTGTGATAGTACTGCTTTGTAGTTAGTGGCTTTAGTATACAACGCATCATGCCTGCTAATTAGCTAATATGACTTTTGCATAAAAAAGCTAAAAATAGAAAAAGAAATATGTATAAAAAATCTGGAATCTTATCCTTGTAATCGTTTCTATTGTTTAAGGTTAAGGTGATTATGTATATTTAACAATAGTTTCAACAGCCGTTAAAAAGTTTACAAGGTTTTCCAGTCTTTAAGCCATTAACCAAGTCCAAGCTGGCAAAATTCATAAAAGTAAATTATTTTTCTCAAGTAATCTTTTATTTCAAACCAGTGCATTGTTTGAAAAATTAAGAAACGCTTAGCACTAATTATTTTAAAATGCAGTAATAATATTGAGGAACTCCACAAGTTTTAGATACAATATTATGCATTCTGGAAATATAGTTAACATTATACTAGTTTCTAACATTTTTTCATGCAAGTTCAGACTACAGTTACATTTAGTATTTTAGACAGGTGTAATAATCTACAAATATTTTCACACGTTAAATTCCCCACCTATTTTAATGCAAGATCTTTTTCTTGGAAACTTGAACGTTATCATAGTTCCACATTTGTATTTCCAAATCACCTTCCATTTTCCTGTGTGTACTATTTCGCCCTTGAGAACTGAAGGTATGATTCCAAAAAAAACCAATCTAATCATTTCATTTAACCCTCACATTGAACTTGACTTCACTTTTAACAAACGTTTTACTAGTAGATTGGTTGACAAATCTTTTGGCAATATTCACGTACTCATCTACTCTCTATTCTTTTTCTGTTATCTTTTAAGTCGTCTATTGCTTAAGGACACCAAGACAATACCATGTATGCACATTTACACAAGCTATAAATACTCTCTCTCTCTCTCT
>JAQFYG010001194.1:0-20509 GCA_034694325.1 Entomobrya corticalis
TTTATGAGAAAACTGTTTTTCTGCTAAAACAGTTCTTTTCTAGAGCCCGTCATTTTTGACGGGCATTTCATCTAGTTCTTATATACATCAATAGTTAATACACAGCTTAAAAATAAAAATAGCATAGTTTTTTCCTTCAGCGATATAACCCTTTCATGGTAAAAGGGTTAGAATTCACTCCCATCATGTTATCATGTATGCTGTATGGTGTTTTTACACACAGTTTTTTAACATTCGTGCATGATACCAAAGCACCCAGCTATTCGGCAAAGTGTGATAAAAAAACTTGTGTTTACGTGTTCGTTGCCCAATACTGGAATAGACTCGGCTTTTCTACATAAAGCTTATCCTTACGTGTGTTATGCATGAAGACCTTTTTTGCTGCACCACTTCGTACCTAACATCAGGTGAATCTTCCTTTGCAAGAAAATACTACTTATAACTTACGCGTATGTGACAAAAGACGTATAGTGAAAAAGTTAACTGCATGTAAAACTCTAGGATGTCCTCATATGAAGTTTACTCGGATTTTTGGGAACAATGATTTGCCCTAAGATTGCTGAGCCGATAATCATTTTTGTTCAGGAACTTCATGGAATGCCTCTGACCCAAAGGTACGTATCTTTTTGTCTTTAAAAATTCTTTCGAATAAAGTGTTAAAGTTTGTGTTTGAAAGGAGTATCGATAGACAATAGACAATATTTCCAGCTTGACTAAAATGAACAGCTGAAGCTGAACATTCTGTTATTATTGCCATTCGTACGTAGGCATTGCTTTAGTCCACGTACATTTAACTTACTGACATGATGACCTCAAATCTTTCGTGCATCTTTGTTTGTGTTGGAGCATACTAGGCTTCGCCTTTCTGTGACCGGTTGCCGTGTTCACATGTCACTAATATCACTACAAACAGCACTACTAATATTGGCACTGACTGAAATGAATAAAATATTTTGAAATTGTGCCGTTGTTGCCGTGATCTTTTCATACGATTTTGTAAACTTTGAGGCAAAAATTTCAAGTTGTGTAGTTGCTAATTGCACATTGACGTAGTATCGTAAATTCAATTTCTGTTTTATATTCTTCCTTCTTCAATGCACATTTAGAGGTATTTATACATTTTACAATCGAAATATTTACAGTAAAGCTGTATTTAAGAAAATAATATTGAATCAAGTTTATGCTATGCAGTGTTCAGGTAGATATTCTAATTTTTGGTCGTTTTTGTGTCAATTCTCAGGTGATGTCCAGAGGCCTCCTCGCAGCTTAACCAAAGAAATCATAAGAAAAAACCGTTCACCGTTGGTTTTTTAATATCTGGATTTTTTTAATTCATGTGTTCTGGAAGCATCACAAAAACTCATCCGTCAACAGTTGTGTAATTGTTTCAAGAAATTCATCGTTGCATTCATTATCTCTTTTTCAAAATGTACGTGGAATTGCCACAGAAGAAAATAGACGTTTTTGCCGTCTTAGTGTCTTGGCTAAGTATTTTGTCATGTCCAGGTAAATAAATGATTTTTTTATCGTTTTAATTTATATATCGATTTCAAACCATATTGTTAATAATGAGTAAAAATGTATTCATATAAATTTGTTAATGTTTTCATTAGGTGTCAACAGTGGAGCAGCGGATGTACAAAAGCACTTAGAAATGGGACGAATTCACTTAGAAAATAGACAATTTTCGGACGCCTTGACACATTTTCATGCAGCTGTAGAAGGGGATCCTGATAATTATCAAATTTACTTCAAACGTGCACTTGTATTTTTAGCATTGGGAAAATATAATCAAGCTCTGAAAGATCTTGATAAAGTTATCGAGCTCAAATCTGATTTTACGCCAGCGGTACTTCAGCGAGCAAATTTGCTTCTAAAGCAAGGCCATCTGGATAAAGCACATATTGATTATGAAAATGTGGTAAGTGAAATTTTGTAACTTAAAGTGTTTCCCTGAATATATGGTTATAATTCTTGTTATTAAAATCATCTAATGCATTACATAATTTAATAAAATTTTCAGCTAAGAAAAGAGCCACATAATATGGATGCGACGACGGGCTACGCTGCCGTGGATGCAGCCATGCGAGATCTCGATGAAGCACAGTACTACGTAGACATTCAGGTAGTAATGTACCATTTTTCATTCAAAAATCATCATCTTTACGTCTTCATGTTAGAAGTTAAACATGTTTACTTATGTTTTTGTTTAATTCCCTCATTACTATAGGATTGCCATACAGCCGTAGAACTTCTTAGTAGATTGATCGAATCGTGCCCGTGGGATCCGTCGCTCCGGCGAATGAGATCTGAATGTTACATGACGTTAGGGGATGCGCAACATGCCATAAGTGACCTCCGTTTTACTACTAAACTTGTAATGGATGATACGGACGGACTGTATCGCCTAAGTTCCTTATTATATCAACTTGGGGATGTCGAGGAATCATTAAGGGAAATTCGAGAATGTCTTAAGTTAGACCCAGAACACAAGCACTGTTTCCCGCTGTATAAAAAACTCAAGAAATTAGACAAATTAATGCAAGACGCCAACGCAGAAGGTGAAAAAGAAGAATTCGGAGAGTGTGCAACTGATGTAAAAAAGGTTATATTTGATGTTATTTATATATTTTATTAATTTTATATACCTATATTTTTGTAACATATCATCATAATAATCACAACTTTTGACTTTTAACATACCGTATATGTTTATTATGCAATTTTGATGCTAACATTAAGATATTTTTGTATTAAAATAGGCTCTTAAGGTGGATAGCCATACTCCTCCCATGGTAGAATGGAAGCTGAGGCACAAGCTGTGTTGGTGTCACATGAAAAACGGAGAAGGGGAACTTGCTGTTGATCAGTGTTCGAAGGCCCTTCAGTCAAGGGAAGAAGTGGAGGTTCTTTGTGATAGAGCTGAAGCCTATCTTCTTAATGATCTCTTTGCTGAAGGTAAATTTTTCAAAATTGAAATTGATATGCAACCTGCAACCTTCTTATTAAGATTGAAATTTTCATAAAACTAAGTTTCTAAATTTTATTTTTGTAGCAATGGAGGATTACAGACGAGCGCTCGAATTGGATGACGACAATCGACGAGCTAGAGACGGTATGCAAAGGGCTCAAAAGTTGCAAAAGCAGTCAAAAAGACGTGATTATTACAAAATTTTAGGGGTAAAACGATCCGCTTCCAAACAAGAAATCGTAAAAGCTTACAGGAAAGCCGCTCAAAAGTGGCATCCTGACAACTACCAAGGAGAAGAAAAGAAGAAGGCAGAGGCGAAATTCATTGACATTGCAGCCGCGAAGGAAGTACTCACGAACCCTGAGAAGCGAGCAAAGTTTGATCAAGGCGAAGATCCACTTGATCCTGAAGCCCAGAGCCACGGTCATGGTCAGGGGTTCAATCCCTTTACTCATTTTCACTTTGCCAATTCTGGTCCTTTTCATTTTAAGTTTAATTGATTTTGACTTCCTCGCTAGTGTCAAAATGTAAAAAAATCTGGCGTTAAATTAAATTAATTTATTGTAACTTATCACTAAACCTTTGCATTATAGTCAAATACTGTTTGGGGTTGCTGGTTATCGTTTGCCTGTAGTATGTATACATTGATATAGCATAAAGAAAGAGAGACTGTTAATTTGATTGTGTACTCAGCAAAAAGTATTTTGACCTGATTAATTTTAAAGCAATATTAAATCGTCAAATAAGGTTGTTGTATCGTATATCGCCATTGTTTTCAAATGCCCTCCTGTATTGTCCTCAGCCATGACACGTACTTAAATTATATTATTTCTGTTGTATGACCAAAGACGCGATGCAAAATTGCAACTTCCATTCACCATGCAGGAGCTTTGGCTTTGACCTGTGCCAAATCCAGGGGTACGTAAAGGACTTTGTTTATATTATTTAACGAAGTAGAACATTTTGTACAAGATTTTTTTCTGGAACTAGAGCTATAAATTGAATTCATTCAAACTGATAAAAAGTGCATTTTGACTTTTACTTCTTCAACATTGGTAACTACTGGTATGTCAGTGTTATTGCCTTACAAACATTTTTATAACGTTTAATATTATATTGTACTTGCAAACCTTCTTATGTTTAGTGTACTATTTTCTGATGTGCTACGAATGGTCTTGTTAGATTATGGCTGTTGTTTTTGTCCCTTTAATACTTAAGTTGAGTTTAAATTTTAACTCGCTGTTGTACAGTGATCAAATGTTTTTAATTTAAAATTCATATATGAATTAGTCATAACAAAATAAATCCTTTCATTATGTTCATGTTCAGTTAGATGATATAATATCTTCCTTTAATCCCAAATAGCATAACTAATTATTACCTAGCCAAGCCACAGTGAAACTTACAAAATATGTTACTGTTAATTAGAATTTGACAAGAAATCGATGAAAGATTACCAGTAAAAGAGGAAGCTATGATATATTGTGCACAATATATTTGCAATGTTTTTCTGGAATACCATCAGACAAATGACAATATTTTGAAAAACGATTGAAACTCGTTCATCTTCCGTCACCGTTATTTTTCGTAACCAGATATTGTGATACTTAATTATATGGTTTTATTTCTAGTTCATTAACTATGTAATTATTGTAAATAATGAGTGAATTGATTGTATGATTTGAGTTGACAAGCCACAATGAATTGGTGTGGTTCTTTGAAAAACTGAATAAAACCGGACCGTCGTAAGTAAATTAAAAATATACATGACTGATTTTTCATCGCAAGTGTATGTCTGTACTCTGTATTGTCTGTATTTTTATTCTTAATTACAAAAAATATGCAATTATTGAATCATATTTATTTCAAAGTGCATAGAAAAACAATCTAGGACTCTTTTTTTAAATAATCGCCATCATACTATCATACGTTTTGCTACGTGCTTATCTCATAGTCGATCAGTTAGTCCTCTACAAAATATATACCATGCGCGCGTATGCCTGAGGAAAAAAGTTTTTCGGGTTCCATTTGGGACTTCCAAGTTGCCTCAAAGCCTCAAAATACTGCCTGTTTTTAAATAAAATTACCTTGCACTGACAAAAAGGCAGAGCATTTGTGATTTTGTGATAAACAACGGATCGCAGCGCAAAGCAGGCAACCTTGAGAAATTGGGTGGAGTAGGGCTGATGGCAATGGCTTCGCTTTTGTGCTGAGAAGAATGCGTCATGCATTGCATGATTGTATAAATGAGCTTATTTCGAGTCTCCTCGTTAGATTTACTCTTGCTTGCCTACACACTACACTGAAGGTGCTCAGACGCACACTTCCCAGCGTAAAATTTTGCAGCTTCTTATTAAGCTCAAATTCCTATTCTTTTGTTTAAAAATCATTTTATAATTCCTTAGTGGACCATCCAGGTGGCTTTCCATCTCTATAATCAAGTCCATAATATTATATTTTACTGACAATGAATTCATCCAAAATGGTTGTTATTGGCTTGGTTTGGAGATCAGCACTGCGCGAGAATATTGCATGTACGTAGATAGTAGATTTAGATATAAAATATGATGTAGGTCTAGTTAGGCTTTTGATTATGATATGTATTGTCATGTATGTCGCGGTAGGATATCTAGATGAATTAACGTTTTTATTGAATGTGTAACTTTTTAATAACTAGACTATAGCAAATGATTCTAAAAGAGCTTTCTTGATTTTGATTGCAAACTCATCACTATTTACTACACTATAATCAATCCACATATCTTCCAAAAAAGAGTTCGCTCGTAATGGGCGTGGCATTGGCATAAAACATTCATTTTATGATAATACAAGAAAAATTCAAAGATGAACCAAATATTTAACTAGTGTTTATGATAAACTTTCATCGAAATTTAAACCGAGCATTCCCTTCAAATAAAGTCAACAGTTATATTTCTCTTGGATATGGGCTTAGTAAATACCTGTATTTATAAAGTAGGCACATTACATACTTTCACTGATTGTGAGATTATGATTATCCACGTATTATTATCATGTTTTGTGTTATTATAAAAAAACACTGAGTCTTTAGTTGCCCCGTTAAATGAACCCTAACCCTAAAGAGAACCAGTCGCAGCCGTCTTATTTACCGTTTCCAAAAATGTTTTATTTCAGGTTTAATGACCATATCACATATACTCTATAATTTGTACTGATAAATTTGAAGTGATAACAATATTTATATAGAAGGTAGAATTATTTTGCTTTCCTTTTTATATATTTTCTGTCCGACGCCGGAAAAACTTTGGTAAAGGGAGACACGCCGCAGCGAAAAATAAAGCGAAATCATAATGTTATAAAACACGTGTGTAGAATTAATTTGAACTTTCAATTTTCCAGTGATGTTACCATGATTCATATTCATCATAAATTAATTGGATTAATGACGCAATCAGATTGATTAAATCGTCAGTTACTGGGAGTCGGCAGCTTCATATCGATGGTATGTAGTTTAGCCAAGCCCGATGTCTAGTTTTTATGTCTTCATCGTACCGGACCACCGCCTTCATCCAGGACATTTTATATTTTTGTCCACCTTTTCCAGATCCCTATACGTATGAGCTAGTGTAACATACAAACACTGAAGACAGTCTGGACGCGTCAGAGCAGGAGCATGAGTACAGGATTTATTTCATAAATATGATGAATCTATAAAAAATCATGTACCCATTTCTAGATGATAATGGTGGGAGATCTTTAGTATCCACTACATGAAATACTGCCAAACATACAGATCTCTTATTTCTTACTGAACAAACCCTGCATTCTATGCATATCTATTATAAATTAGCCTATAGCTTATTGACCATCAATGATTAATAGCAAGTTCCGTGACATTTGCATGATACACGGATTCGGTATGTGTGTAAAATAGTTGCTTTGACTGGAATCTGAAACTAACCCAGCATTTTTTTCGCGTCATCCACCACTACCACCATGTGGAGTTTTTGTTATGTGATAATGCAACATGCTATAATGCCATGTTATGCTGACTGAAATGGACCATTATCCTTATTTTGATAGTTGCAGTCTAATAGTGTTATTCCCATTGAACCGCAATTAATTTTGCAGGGGTTGGACTATCGTATGCAATAGCAAGCACCTGAGACGGCAAGATGGCTGATGAAATCAAATCCTCCAGCATCTACTATCACGAGTTGAACTAGTACAGATAAAGGAACGGTGGTCATTTTGTAACCCGTATAAGCATTATGCAATTGATGGGCATAAGCAATGCAAGGCGTTAACTCTAGTATGTAATAAGATATTTCAATAAAAATTACTCCACACCATTAAAAATTTGATGCATGTGCTATCACACAACAAGAATTCCAATCTCCAATAAAGCTACTGAAGATGACTGGAAAATGCTTTCCACATGTAGGCTATCCTGGTTTGGTGGCATTGTTTTACTTATCTCTAGTATACACCTATTCAACTCCTTGTTAGTGGTTTGAAAACGCATGTTGGACAGCTTGATCTATGGAACAAAAGTGGATCAGTAAGAAAATAATTTTTTTTGCAGAAAACGGCTTCAAATAGCCTGGATAAATTGGGTGGGCAATCTCATGGTCAGTATAAAAGGATTTTGGACCAAGGACCTTCACATCATTATCACCCTTTGAGTCGCACAAGTAAGAAGCACAAAAACCGGACAAAATCTTCATCATGAAAGCTTTCGTAAGTTCAAGACATCAATTACTAAATGAAGTGGAGAGAAATGCTACAGTTCACCAATAATTCTTAGCAGTTTCTTGTCCTTATTATCGCTATAATTTAATCATGAAAACGTGACCTTTCTTGTAGTTTTAAAATTTTTAACCGTTTATTTGTTAAAAGGTTGTTTTCGCTACCGTCTTGGCTGCTGCTAGCGCCAACCCACAAGTTCTCCTCTCCAACGGACTTTTGGGAGTTCATGGAGCTGCCATCGGCTACAGTGCTCACCCATATGCCACCCAACTTATCTCTGCTCCAGCCGTCTCCTATGCCGTTCCATCCGTCACCAAGACTCAAGTGAGAAATTAGTCTTAGTTGTATTGTCTGACTGTCGCAATTTTTGGAAATAAAAATAATATATAACTGTCCTTTGCATTTTTCCCGTTTTAGTATCACGCTCAAGATGAACTCGGCCAAGCTAGGTACGTGGTATATCTAAACGCATGAAAACTTCTGCAGTACACACAATGCATATTTGTAGTTTTTTGTAAACCATAAAGCATGCACTAAATAACGGCACAATTTGAATCTTTAGCTATGGCTATGCCCACCCAGGACAAGCTCACGCCGCTGTCAGAGATGCTGCTGGCAACGTTCGTGGAAGCTACGCCTACGTCAACCCAGAGGGAAAGGAAGTCCGCGTCGAGTACGTTGCTGATGCTGGTGGCTTCCGTGTTGCCTCCAATGCCCTTCCAGTTTCTCCAGTTGCTCCAGTTCCACAAGTAGCTGCTCAATTGGTTGGTCCAGCTCCAGTTCAGGAGACCCCCGAAGTAATCCAGGCTCGTGCTGCTCACGCTCAAGCTCACCAAGAGGCTCTTGCCAGATCCGGAAGAAAGAAGCGTGGTGTTGTCTCCGTCCTTCCATCTGCTCTCGGATACTCCAGCGTTCTTGGACACCCAGTCTCTGCTCTTGGATACTCCAGCGTCATTGGTCATCCAGTCTCCACTTTTGGATATTCCAACGTTATTAACCACCAAGTCGCTCTTGGATCCCTCTCTCATCAAGTAGTTGCCAGTCCAGTTGCTTACTCTGCTGTTGCTTCTCCAGTGTCCGTTGTTGCTGCTGCTCAACCAGTCAGAGAGGCTACCCTCACTAAGGTTGTCAACACCCCTGGACACGCTGTCTCATACCGTGTCGACTAAGCTCTTAAACTAAGTAGAAATTTTTCAATTTTCAATACTGTTCTTGTAATTGTATGTCCTTCATCTGCCACATCTGTCCTCTAATTTAACAAAATATTATGAAGGTATTGATTGTTGCAGCGATTTTCTATCATACAAAATAGAATAGCGTTGTAAGTTGCTGACCATCTAGCTAATTCGACATAAACAGGCAAACAAAACTCAATAAATCAAGAAATATCTTCGTTTTCTAAAGCTAATTAAATGATTTTTGATAGTAATAATTTATGATCATATTTTTAATAGCAAGCACATTCTAAAACTCAACATTCTTTTACGCCTACGAGCAGGGCTAACTATAGTGGTAAGCAATAAACATAAATATGCATTCAATCATCTCTGCACGATGACTGCTGGCGTCTCGTCTGTAGCCGTAGAAAAATCTCCGAGAAAGTCATAAGTCTTCAATATGCATAATTTATTGATGACACCCCGTAATAACTTATTGGAAAAAGTTGGATTAAGACTATAAGACTATATTATATACGTATGTTGTAAGTAATACGTAGTTTTTTAAGTTATGTGTGCTCATAAGCTTTGCTAACTCCCATCATAAGTGTCTCATTTTTCATTTTTTGAACTAAGAATTAAATGTAGTGATGAAGCAAAAGGGAAGAGGGTCCATTTGGTCCTTCTTATTATTTCCGTTGTACAAATAGTAGTCTAAAAATTCCGCGAATTGTTTGTTTCATTCAAGACAAATAATGTTATTTGACATTTTTACATGTGCTACAAATTTTCTTTGGTATGTTAGTTCTGACCCAAAAAATTGAACCCTGTTATTTTTGTATGAGTTTGATATGATGACAAAAGCAAAATATGCAACCCAACAAATATAAATCGTTCAGTCAGTTACTTTATTACGTTACATTGGTATTGAAGGGATGTTTATTAGATATAAGAAAAGATGTGATCTCAGTTCTTTGCAATTATGTTTTCTGAACAAGACATTTGGGCACAACACGCAAAGTGGCTTTGGATTGGAAATTGGAATAAATACAATTTTAGAGTTTTGCAAACCATTTTTCGTTTTTTTTTGTGTATGTAATTTAAATAAAATAATATGGTTCTACTTAAATTTTCAGTTGATATATTGTGTTATTTGAACAAAAGCATTATTTTGTCACGCTACATCCAAAACTTGACGTATTAAGATGCACAACTGATATAAAAGTCATAGCTAGTGAACTTTCTCAAAAAAGATAAGCATGTTTCGTTTTTTTGATGCTGCTGTTGAATGCTTGATGACGGTTATTTGACAAATTTTCATTTCTTTATTTCGCCACACAGAGCGTAAAGACAACATAGTCTAGATTTTATTTCAAATCGTTCTACTGTAAATCTGGAAAATGTGCTGCAACTAAACATTCCCATTAATTGAAGCACAAACGCATAAGTTTATGTTTTGCATGAAAGTTGAATAAAAAAATCATGAATTTACAAAATCGGATCTATATTATTGAATAAACGGAAATTCACAGAAAAAATCTTATTTCTCTGTAGTTAATTTTGCTGACAGTATCCTTTCGTTTAGTATAACTACTTAAACAAAAGAAATAGAAAGCACTCAGCTTAATATCATCAACAGGAAAAAACCAAACATGATATAAGTATAGGTCGGTTGAAGATGCATTAGGAAAGGAGTTGGATAAAACAGAAACAGAGCAAATGGAAAAAACCTATTAGGAATTTAGCACTATGGTTGTATGTTACATAGATTCTGTTCCAAAAATATGCATATTACATTTTACATGCTTTTTCATACTTAAAAGAAAATCAATTTCATGAGCCAAAAATAAGCCGTTTCATTTGCAGAAGTTGTTTTCATCTGCACCTCAAGACATGGAGACAGGAAGTCGTCTTGCTTTCCTCTTCTAATACTTATTAACATTGCGCTACAAAGTTTATTCTTCTGGTTGATAATATTATTAAGTAATTATACATAAAATTTTGCGTTTTATTACAAAATGGGCGTGTGCGTTTTGCTTTAAAAATCATGAATTTTAAGGTCATACAATTGACACATACCTCACAACATGAGGACTTACTTAACTGACGTTTCACTTCAGCTTCCATTACACATGTTCCACATGCTATTAGCTGTTCGTAGTCCGTATCGATAAAGTCTTAAAATTCTGTAGCTGTCACTAATGTATTTAATGAAGTTATGTTGGAGTTTATTCCTTAAATTTGTCTTTATTGCAAACTCATCATTTTGTGGCTTGTAGGATGAAATTTTTATGACTCTTCCACTATTGGAAAGTATATTTATTGAATTTATCATTATCAAGTAATTGGATTTGAGCTGCAAAGAATACGAATGAATCGCTTTATTCAAGGAATTATTAATAAAGTAAGTCAAATATTATACTTTTCTAAATAATAAAGCTCGAAGACAGAAATGAAACTCAAAGTACTCATCTATAAGAGCAATTATGAATTTTTGACAAGCCCTAATTAAAAGAGACTGCTGAATTAAAGAAAAATATTATTTGCCATTCCAAAATTGACATTATGAACAAAATCAAAGGTACTTTATTGGCTATTGGCCAGTGTCCGTTATTTAATATAATTCATTGTAAAGCTGTTCTTGTATTCAGTTTGCAATTGGCCGTGCACGCCATATGAAAAATTCGCAATATACCACCACAACCGTAACCAAATAGCATCTTCCTCTTGAGTCTCCACTCACAGTCTTTGTGGACGACTAACCAGTTGAAAAGAGAATGAGGCTTTTTAAAGTGTTGTAAACGACATAAGTCTAAGATTTTACGCCAAATAAAAACAAATGGCTAATGATTACAAGACTGTGCTCATTTATCTTAATGCATAAAACACAAATTTTCCAAATGTCATATGGAAACTTTTAAAATGTTGGTGTGCTAGATGCGAAGTACAAAGTAAACTAAACTGAACCTGTTCCACATACGTTAGCCAATACTTCACTTCTCAAAATTCCATGGACGGACAGTTTACCATGTAGCATAATATATGATAAGAAGAGTCTGTTTTACTCCTGACTTTTGCTTACGGCAAACAGTCCAACACAAGAGAAAAGAAGTAATATAGATATTTTGTTAGCCAAAAGAATCTTATGAAAAATTAACGTTCCGTGAAAAATCTCAGCATTGGCACATTAACAAAAAGTCAAGTATACCGACACCGCACGGACGGACGTGACAGCTGCAAGAATGTCTATCATTTTCATTAGCTTGAAGCATACCTCATATCTTAATGCGTTATTTGAAAGAATGTGTTTTGTATAGTACGTTTTGTGAATGCAATAATAACAATAATTTTGAGAAAGCATTGTACCAGAAGAACTACAACATCTAATTGTAAGTTATGCTCAGTGAAAGTTGAATGTGTATGGAAAATGATCGGAGGTTTCTGGGAATGAATAACTTTGGTATATACTCTGAGCGATTCTGAAAATTATGCAAACAAGAATTATAACATTTCCGAACCATGTAGAGTATTTAAAGTAATAATATGTTCATGATGACCTATGACAATACTTGTTTTCCATTGGTACATTTTTACAGATATCAGTAACATATCGCCCCCATTTCATTTTTGTACTTCACACCTAATTTACTTGATGGATATAACATAACTACGCAGACCCCATTTGACTATTTTTCAACATTTCTCCTACAACAAACTTTTATGATCTACCTAAACTAAAGCAAGTTTGCAAGATTAAGGTATATTTTGTTACTATTTTTCAAAATGTTTAAGCAACGATCATTATTACTGATTCTGATCTTCACTGTCTCCTGAATGGCGTATTGCAAAAATTTCTGCCTGCTAATTCTATTTTGAAAAAGAAATAAAACATTTTCTTTCAGACTACAAAATGTCAAAACAAACTCGAGCCGTAAACAACATGTCACTGAAAATCTGATGTAGAGTATACATTGAAAATTGCTCGTAAAATGATTAATAAATTCGAACTTATTTCGAATTTGCGTCATCATGCGAGTAATGGTCAGAGTCAGGTTACAACGTGAAATGATTTTCTATAGCAGTTAAGCAGTGTATGTAAAATATTGTTTTGAAAACGTATAGTTTCTTCGAACGAATGGCTTTGAAAATAATTCCTTCTCGGTTTGCCCCAAGAAGATTTTAAGGGAAAAATTATTTCCACACAGAATTGCCCTCAGAGTTAACCTTGTTGAGGGATAAACTATATACCTACACAGGGCTGGTTATTTGTAATACTTATATCGACTTCTTCCATAAAAATGCGTACTTATCGTCGCTGAGATGAATATTTTGCACGATAAAAATAAAATCATTAGGTAAGAACATGTGTGCATTTATGATGATGGATATTTGTGTGGGTATTCTCTTGTACCAAACTACCATGTATAAAGCTAAGTTCTTATAAAGCCAACAGAAACAAAGAGAATTACGTTGTTTTAATGATATTCGCTCAGGAATAAGAAATGTTAGAAGCGGATCTGATTACAAATTAGTAAGGAAACCCGTTAAATTAATTTATTCCGCTTTTTCTTTCTCTTCGTTCGGCACTTTTACCACATTTATAATTTGGTAGCGCTTATTTCTATCCCACTGAGCAATGTTGTGGACAAGCAATTAGCTTTTATTAATTGAAGGAAGTAAAAATTATCATGTGTGATATGTGGGTTTTACTTTTTAATGGAATGGGAAGGACACAACTCAACAAGATGAGCTTGAGGAATTCAGAGAATTCACGAACCGATTTCAATGTCGCCGAAGCATGTGGTGACAATTTATCAGACTTCAGTTATTTTGGGAAGAAACGTCTGCGAGAAAAACTAAAAGCCCTGTGCTTAAATTGCTTTTATTTGTCTTCATAAAATATAATGTTTATATTTTAAAAATTTTATTCAACTACATAACAGATGGAAATCATGAAATGTTAGGGTATGTTGAATTTAATTCAATAAAGATTTATGAGCCTATCATTGACTGTATATAACGGACTTTAAAAAAGCTAAACTCCAAGTAAATATATTCTTGATGATGATTGTTTTCTGTTGCTCCTAAATCATAAAGTATTACTAAAACAGTTTTTATGTCTCAATAAAAAATAAGATTTTTCTTTAAAATGTAGTAGCTAAAATGAATTCAGCATCATTTCAAAACTACAAACTTCATGCCTTGATGACGACTTCAGTGAACTGGTACAGTTTTTCCGACTCTTCGCTAATGAGCCATCAACCAGTCGAAAATGAGCTATTCTCTTGTAGCAAATATGTGAGCAAAAGAAATAACATGAAATTAAAAGAACGAGTAGAAAATAAGAAAGCATTACAAGTTTTTTAAACGCTCAAAGTGAATGATTTTCAACGACACATGGACTTGATACCAGTGTAATGTGCTTTACATGCGTTTATGCTCGTTCATTATACGAGGTGCAGATAATCGCTGACTGACAATGTCTCTGGGAAAAGATCAAGAAAACTTTTATTTTGTTTTGGAAACTTGCATTTCTTTTTGCCTCTCAACTCACTCTGTGTGACACTGCAGTCTAGATGAATGAAACATGGTCTTTATTCAAAAGAAAGTATTTTTCTTTAGAATATATTGCTACAAGAAAAAACGAGAAGCTTTTGTGAAGCAGAGTCGACTTTTATATAAACTTGAGAAGAGTTTAGAGAGAAGAATCAAGAATAGGAATAAAAAGCATTTTGCCAAAGCAAACGTCAAATCACTTTATCTTCCTTAACGACCCTTTTCATTCATCTTCTTCAATTCAACGACAGGACACCACGTTTTTTATGGAGGCAGGCGAAAACAATGCATAATATATAATGTTTTAAAAAATAATAAAAATATCTCACATCTGCCCATATAACCTATCATCAACAGCAGTACTAGTAGAGAACATGACTAGCATGTTTTGCTGAGTAGACAAATGACGCAAAGATGTGGGATGAAAAAAAATGTAAAAGAGAAAAAAAAGTAATGAAATAAATGCGTTGTTATTATTAGTCGCGAAATTCCATATATACATATAGTATCATTACTGGTTGTTTAGTGTTTACATACAAAGTACTATATAGATGATATGTACGTATATATTTACTTTTGGTCATATCAGAAAGAAAAGTAAACATTTTCTTGCGAGTAAACAGCCGCCGTTAAAAACAACGACTTTGTGTGTGTGTAGTCGGATAATGGGAATATTGGCAATACACATAAAGCTCATTTATTTCTTCCTTCCTTCCATATAATGACGTACAATCATCAACTTTTTTTCGTATTTTATGAATAGTATCTCCACTCTAATAAAATGGCCAAGTGATATGAATATAAATGAGGAAAGCAGAGCAACGCTTTCAAAGTGGCTTATCGTTATTCCAAACGGTGTTTCTTCTGTAGTAAAAGTGGGTTGGATATTAGTTGCCTCTTACAACGAAGGAGGTGTTCAGCTCTCTCGAGCTGCTGCTGCTACTACAACAAGCAATATGATATTTATTCCGTTTTTTTGCAACTTGGACGAGAACTGTTGTACATGGCTAAACAAGAAATCGTTTGTTTCCATTTAAAAGTACGCGAAATGGCATTGCCAAGGATAAAAAGTTGATGGCGATGGGGATGCGATGATGATGTTTATGGAACCTATCGTGTTAGTTTGTTGCTGTTTAGAATGTGCGACCAACGATGATGACGGTGATAACTCCAAACTATACAATATTCAATCCTCAACGAAGACGACATACCGAGAATGAACTGATAATATTAAAAGTATTTATTATTATATGTATGTGGCAACTTTTTGGCTACTCCGTGGCCACAGGTTCTTTCGAATGCCAAATTGACGCGTCAGAAAGGATATATAAACTTTAGCGAGAAAGTAGAAACATACAATGACACAAGAAAAAATGCTTTCTTTCCCTTCCATTGCAACTGCGTATTAAGTAACTACTTATGAAAAATATACTTATGAAATTCAAAAAGAAAAAAGATTGAAGTTATTAAGGAGGACCTTGCTAGTTTGAAAACTACAACATAATTTTTTGTTCAAAATAGTGTCTAAGAGAATTACGCAAAACGCAAGTAATAACAACGAGCGCGGTATATAACGTTGCGTATTATGCCTTCTTCTGCTGTTTAGCGATCTCGTAAAACCTCAGTCAGTTGTTTTATGATATAGAATTAAGGTTTGTTAACATATATCATGCAGTGGAGTATAAATAATGTAAAAAATGCTTTCAACGTCTATTAAAAGTAGATACATAACAAACAATTATGTGCACTATATTATATAGGTTAAGATAAAGATGGCTGCTATAGGGTTCAATATGAGGTGAAAAGTCTGTGGAAGATCGAAATCTCATAAGCCATGTGTATTAACGAGGGATCAAATGAGCATATAACTTTTTATATAACTGCAAAATATGCAAAGACTTGTTTTCCAATGAAAGTGGGGAGCATACTAGATGAGACATAACACACATGCTATGCACATATAATGTGAACTTTATTGGCGTACCCAAAAAATACTTTTGGAGAGATCGTTTTCATTTCCGAGCATTCAGTCTTCTCAAAGAGCTCACATTGACAAGACAAGAATGAAAAAACAGAAACCAGTGACAGTCAGTTTCAGTGATTTCACGAGAAACTAGTAAGTTTGTTTTGGCGAATTCATCCTCGGTGAAAATAAAAAAGGAATATTCGTTGTTTCTTATATTACCGACTGGACAATCAGGAATCAAAGAAGCCAGAGAGTCAAGCTACCACCATGCAGTGTCCTACACAACTTTTATTAAATTCAGTATCATCCACAGAAGCTCCTACGTTGTATCCGGTCCCTTGGTCAAAATTAGCACAACAAGAACAGCTAATTGAGGAGATCCTATCGAAGATGTACATCAATAACAAAAGCACTGCAAAACATAATTTAACCTTAAGTAAAAGCAAGAACAGCATAGGTGGAGATGTCCAGGAAGAAAGAAATGTGCAAATAGAAAGTGACAAATATCCAATCGCATTAAAACACGACAACATGTTGGGAAGATGCTTGGTGGCTGCTAGAGACATAGAGGCAGGTGAAATTTTCTTAAACGATTCGCCTCTTTTCACATCTCCAAACGCAGAAGGAAGTAGTACAACATGCCTGGGATGCTGTTTGGTTGTAGAGGAATCACGATTGAAGCCTTGTTGTCGTTGTGGATGGAAAGTATGCAGTTTAGAGTGTTCAAACGTAAGCCAAAACAAAATACAATTGAAGGTCAGGGAGTCAAAGTCATGTCACTTTGTGCCTTCAAATGTAATGCTGTTTATTAGACTAAGCATGTTAATGCTGGGCTTCTAACAATTTACTTTGCTTAAATGCTTTATGTTTTTCTAATGCTGAATCTGTTATTATTTTCTATGTTAAAATAGATTCCTCAACATGCAGAGTTCGAATGTAAGGTTTTCGCCAGAGAGAACATAACACCGGATCTTCCTTTGCCATATAGTTTCATTGCCAGTGCAGAGTACATCAAAATTCTCCGCTGCTTACTTTTAAACGACGAAAGCAGCGCTGAAAAAATGGCAAAATGGAAACAGGTCATCTCTCTGGAAGCACACATGGACCTCAGAAAAAACATTCCTCGAGTAAAACTGATGTCAGGGCTTGTAAAGCGGTTTGTATTGAATGTTTGCAAACTTACCCAGTATGATGAGTACACAATCGACTTTGTACTGGGTGTAGTAGATGTCAACGCTTTCAGGCATTCATTAGCTCAAATGCCACTCCGACCTGTACCTCGTAGCAGTCCGGAAAAAGAGGATGCTAGCCGATACATAAAGTACACACTCAACAAATTGCAGAGTTAAATAATAAAATCCAACACTGTCACTACAATAATCATTTTCGTAATTTGCTTTTTTTCCGATGAAGAAATGCGACATTCCTGTACCCACAAGCCAGCATGGCCGCACATGGTTGTGTCAGAAATACGGACATGAAGACCCTTATAGGAGGGCAATTAGAGATGCGAGCATCCCACAAGATTCTTCAAGGGCAAGTGATAAGTCACGCATATGTGGACCTAATGCTCGGCAATCCTGAGCGTCGACGGATGCTACGGGCATACTTTTACTTTGATTGTTCCTGCAACAGGTTGTTCCTGATTACTTTGATTACTTTGCTTACTTACAACGGGTTCCTGATTACTTTAATTGATTGCAAAACAGGTGTTCCGATCCTACGGAGCTAAACACTTACTTCTCTGCATTGAAATGCTTAGAATGCGAATCAGGCTACTTACTCCCAGAGAATTCATTGGAGTACAAATCTAACTGGGTTTGTAATAACAAATCTGGTTGCAGTGGAATGAAATCGTATCAGTATGAAAGGGAAATCTCTCAGCAAATTTTGACTGAAGAGCAGCAGGCGTATGAGCTGATTCCAACAAGCACAAATCTCGCCGTTGTTAAAAACTTGATGAAAATTTTGAAGCAACACAGAGATGTCACCGTTCATCCTAATCACTACAGAGTCGTGAGCATTGAGTACACACTTGTAAGACACTTGCTGTTAATGGAATCCCCAGCAAAAACAATAATGCTGGAAGTAAAGAGGTTGGTGAAGAAGCGCATGCAACTTTCTGCTATATTTCATCCTTCAACTGACTAAAATACACACAGGCACCGTTTGTTGAAACGACATTTGAACTCAGGTCTTATACCGCCCCTCATTTAAAATACGATTCAATTCGATTTATAGAGAAGCAGTATCCCTCCAGATTACAATCCTGACTTGCCTTTTAATTGGCTGATTGCTTTTGTTCTGGTTGCCTATCTCTTTTGATCAGTCCGATCGATTGGATGGTTTTTACAAAGAGATGTGTCAAGATTCAAGATATTTTACGTAGATTGTAACGCGCTATATTATCTCCAACCGTCGCTTTCCAACTGAAACACTACACACATTTTTATTCACATTTTATTAACAAGAATATTACACATCACTATCACTGGTCACATATATGCATATCAGTATTAGATAAACTTGTTAATTATTTTAAAACGCATGCGCTTACGTTGAAGGGTAACTTTTTAGAGTCTTTAGTTCGCTTCAATAATGATTAAGTAAAATGTATTAATCAACCATAGGGGGTCTCTATACTCTATTATATGCGATTTTATATGAAATTGTGATAGTTTTTAGACTTATTTACGTATTATATGCTCTACAAAGATATTTTATCTGTTTGGTGCATAGGGAGTAGATAATTCGAGAAATCTTTATAGCATTAAAAAAATATAATTATACAAACTAAAACATTTTAAATTAAAAAATTTTCATGTTGAAAAATAAGGAAACTTGTAATGGAACAATGGCGGTGAATACAGTGCAAATATATGGAATAGAAGACAATAAACAATTGTATGCAATGTTTAGCTTTATCATGACATAAGAAGATTTGGGTACTGTAGATGTGCTAATTGTTCTACGCTAAAATAAAATTAACCAATTTGTTAGAAGTCAGTCGGCGCTTGGAAGCTTTTCATTTATTTCAATGAAGACATAAACTTGAAAACGAGTGAAAGCAATATAAAACATAAAAAATGAGGAAACTTGTATAAAAAGATACGGTACTTGAAAAAACAGAAGAAGAAGATATAAATACAGAATTCAAGGAGAGAAGATGAAAGGAAATAGTAAATGATGAAAGGATAGTCAAGTGGTAGAGAAAGGTAGAAAAAGGAAAGGGGATTGACGAGAAAGTGAGAAAACTAGAAATTTTGAACAAAGAAAAAAGTGGAAACTGGAAAGAATGAAAGGTGGTTCATGAAAAACGAAAAAAGAGAAGGGAACGGTCACAGAAAAGGATGGCATAAAAGATCCAGTATAAAAAATGTAGAAATGACTCTGATGACTTGAGACTAAGAAAGAACGCTGCAATTTACAATAATTAGTCAACTCTGTAACTAACAGCGTGCAATGGGTTATTAACGATCTTGGTCAAAGTGGCTTCTCTGACGGCTGGTGCAGCAACAATAGTAGCGGGGGCAGCGATGGCGCTGTAGGTAACAGCGGGGGCGTGGGCAACGTGAACGACTGGAGCATGGGCCAAAGTGACGACTGGAGCAGCGGCGAGAATTCCGCGCTTTCTCCTGGATTGTGGCTTTTCAGCTTCTTCAGCCTTGTCAGCCTTCTCAGCTTCAGCGTTTCTGGCAACAGCTTCGGCGATGGCTTTAGCGTGGGCAGCCTTAGCTTCCTTGACCTCCTCAGTGTCTTCAACTGGGACAAGTTTTACAGGTTCTGGTGCTGGGGGAGCAGTTGGGGCAATTGGAAGAGCATTGCTCTCGACGCGGAATCCAGCACCATCGGCAATGTAGTTGACTCTGATCTCCTTGCCCTATAAATTACAATTTCATAGAGGAACAGTCGTAAATTAATAGAATAGGAAAGGGACAAAAATAAGTTATAAACTTCATTATCACGACTTTTCAGGCTAATGTACCTCGGGGTTGATGTAGGCATAACTTCCAGCAACGTTTCCAAATGCATCCCTAACGGCGGCATGGGCATTTCCAGCGTGGGCGTGACCGTAACTGGCTTGGCCGAGTTCGTCTTGGGAATGATACTACAGGAGTAAAACATGAATAT
>JAQFYG010001195.1:0-20495 GCA_034694325.1 Entomobrya corticalis
CATAACGACAATGATACTCGATTATTTATCAAGGGAGGCACAGAATATTTAACAAACTTTTTGTTACCGGTCTTGTTGTCGCATACTTTTCCTCAGTTTTCGCAGGATATTTCCCAGTTGACGCACAAATATTTCGGTTTGTAAACTGAACATACCAGTCTATTCGAATATTTAAAAAATTTCCATTTCATCTGTTTCTTCAATTTCCTATATGTTTCCGTGTTACTTTCCGTGTTTTCTTTGGTGAATGGGGTGAATTGAGACTGCTGCTTTTTCTAGCAATTGACTGTATGGTATGTAGCGTATTGGGGAAGAAGAATTTGAGTGAGGGCAAAGTACGGTTTGTGTGCGTTTGAATGACTGAACACACACCGACGATCCGATCCTTGCCATGCATCTACTGAAAATCCAAACGAATTTTTGCATTTAAAAAAATTCATTTTTGCCATCAAAATTTGCCGTGTTGAAAAATGAAGGAGTGGAATGGTGCTATAAAAATATGAATAGATTAGAAGGGGTCTAAAGTCTCATTCACTCTTTTCATCATTATCTCTTAGTTTAGATTACTAACGTAAGAATTAGCAACCAGCTCTAATAATGTCATCAAATGGAGAAAACTAATCACAGCAATTTTACATTATCGCACTCTCGTTTTATTTTACTTACTCTAAGGTTTAAATATTAACGTTAAATTTTTTATACAGGTGAAAGTAACATTTAACTTGTGTAGAAAGCTGTAGAATAATGTTGAGTATTTAACATGGAAACTGGAAAAATGCATATATATTTATGAATAGCTTTAGCATTAGCAAAAGCCGATGGAACGTAAGAAAAAGTTTGACAAGGAAAGTAACAAGGAAACAAAAACCCAGAAAGCAGCACAAAACTCTGAACACGGAAAGTAACAAGTTTGGGGTACTATGGTTACAACATATATTCTAGGTTGCTATATAATGAAGTTCTTTTGTATATTGACAATCTGATGATGGCCTAGCTAGACAACCATTATCAGATTGTCTTGATACTTGACTTGTTTCCGTGTTACTTTCCTTGTTGTGCAGCTAAGCGTCTCCTCTTGCTCGCTGTGTGCTCAGCATATATAACTGTATGTTTCCTTGTTACTTTCCGTGTTCACCGACTTTTCTCTCCTTGCTATTTGCTCTCTCCTCTCAGGAATACGGTTCCTTGTTACTTTCCGTGTCACAGTGTATTTTAAATGCAATCACATAAAATTGTCAAGTTTTGAACTACTTTGAAAAGTTTTGATTTAAAAAATTCAAATTATTTTAATTTGAGTTTATAATATTATCATTTCGACTTTTAAAAGTTTTAAAAATTGATGTTCGATTTACTGTATAACTGTCAATTAAACATGAGTTTATGAATTATTTGTCCTGATTATGAAGCATTTTTATGATAGTTTCAGGATTAAATTAGATTTATTTGTAAAATTGTTGACAATGAAATGAGTAGGGTTTTGGGACTTACTTTCATGGTTGTGACCTTTTCAGTCTGTCAATAAAGTAAACACTCACCCGTTTGGTTTCATGAGATATATGCATAATTTTTCACTTCTCAAGTGTATACCTAAAGTTTCCATGTTGCTTTCCGTGTTGTCTCTAAATTTATAAATTTTCAACAGCATAGAGTTTCCGTGCTTATTTATGTTTTCAGAATACTTCATAACAGTTTTATTAACTTGCTTTGAATTTCAATAAAATAAATGCTTAACGTGATTATTAGTGTGTTTTAATTGGTTTTATGAGATATATTCATAATTTTTCATTTCTCAAGTGCTTTTAAAGTTTCCGTGTTGCTTTCCGTGTTGTCTCTAAATTTATAAATGTTTTGACTATTTTTTAAACTTTTTTCTAAAATAAATCGGTTTTAAATTTGATTGACAATGACGCCAGATTTAAACTGAACACACCAGTCTATTCGAATATTTTTACAAATTCCATTTCATCTGTTTTTTCAATATCCTATGTTTCCGTGTTACTTTCCGTGTTTTCTTTAGGTGAATGGGGTGAATTGAGACTGCTGTTTTTTCTAG
Source organism: Entomobrya corticalis (assembly GCA_034694325.1). Lineage (NCBI taxonomy): Eukaryota > Metazoa > Arthropoda > Collembola > Entomobryomorpha > Entomobryidae > Entomobrya > Entomobrya corticalis. Next base: position 2,054 of record JAQFYG010001195.1, read on the forward strand.
CAATTGATTGTGTTGTTTTAATGCGTATTGTATTTTTATGATGGTTTCAGGATTAAACTAGATTTATTTGTAAAATTGGTCATCGATTTACTGTCAATTAAACATGAAATTATGAATATTTGTCCTAATTATGAAGCATTTTTTGATCATGAAATGAGTAGGGTTGGGACTTACTTTCATAGTTGTTTCATAGAAATTCGTTGTGAAACAAACTATGGTTACAAGATCTATTCAAATGTTGTTAGAATGAAATGAAATTATGTTTAAACTCAACTTTAAAACAACTGATTGTTTAAGAAAAGTCGAATTTCAGGGCATCATGAGATAACTATATGCAATTCTAAACGTGAAATTCTATCTTTAAATTTTTAATTTTAAACAAAAAGCACAAGTATTTACCAAATGCAGACTTCAATTCCAAAAGTTCAACCAAAGATGAAAAAAAATACCCAAGTTTTAACAGACATATTTCGACGTGCTTTAAAATTTATGCAAAAATAAAATCTAAATCGGTTTTAAATTTGTCGTGCTGGATGATTCATAAGTAATTGGTTTGTTCAGAAATTTGATATTTAGGAAAAGATGTTTGCTCTGGAAATTTGATAGATTTGTCAGGAAATTGTATATCGTCTACACGAAATTATTTTGAAATTCTGATTGGATATTTATGAGCAAATTTGATAATATGATTCGGTCTTTGTTGCAAAAATTAAGAAATTAAACTTGCTGAAGAAATAACAAAAAAGTAAAAGAAAATTTGTGCTTTCGTGCAAAGAAAAGTATTTGTGGCAAAGCAAAAGTTTAAAAAAAAATGTCTTGTAAATTTTCAAGTATTGTTGCTCGTTCCACCGAAATATTCCAGATACTGTCATAGCTAGTACCCAAGACAACAATTGCTAGAACAGAAACATGTGAAAGTCAATCCATTATAAAATTTTAACCCTTAAACATTCGATTTAAATAACACTTTATTAAACACAATAAAAAGTGAACACAAAAACTGTTTTTTAAAACTTAAAAGATTGTCACAACACACGACATTTAAACAATATCTTTACAAAATATGTTCACAAGTTTATAATATTTTTGGCATTAGATACAACATGAGTGTAAAATACTCTTAAAAATACTTTCTTTTTTGTCCTAAAAAAATCTCTCGTTTCTATAGTTTTTCGTCTTTTTCTGTGGCACATGGTCCTGTTTACATTTAAGGCAATTTAATTTCGTTGTCAAGACAACTCTACACAACAACACAATTCTCCTTCCCACTCAACCGCTCATTCGGTATAAAAGCAGCACTACTAGGTTGCGTAGCAACACTTTTCTTCTTCTTCCTGAGCAACTTCTCCTTCCCTTTCTTGGACCCTTCGTTAACACTCAACCTGCTAGCTTGTTCCCGTAGATACGCTTCGAAATAAGCTTCGTCGTCGCTGTCGCTTGAGCTCGAGTCTTCAGATTCGTGATCGTCTGTACGCTGATGTTGTACGGCTCTCTTTGGACTCGGGTTCACTGGAGCGTTCTTGAGTATTCCTTGAGATTGGCGGGAGTTGTAATGGGGGGCTGGCGTACTAGTTGAGCAGTGGGCTACCGGTTGCTGTGACGAGTTCGAGGAACATGGGGTCACGGTCTTTTGAGGTTTTTGTATAGGAACTGTACAGCCGTCGCTTGACGACGAGTCGTATTCTTTGAACCGGACTGACGACTTTTGGGCGGATTGGTTTTGGGGTTCTGTTAGGTCGGATTCTGTTTGGAGACCTACGCTTACTTTTGAGGGGGATGATACTGGGGTCTGGGGTGGTGGTGGGTGGGTTGTTTGCTGGGGGGTTGTGTATTGGGGTTGCTGGTTGTGTTTTTGTTGGGGGCGGGTTGAGTAGTTGACCGGTGGGAGTCCGTATGTTGTTGGTTGTTTATTGGGTTCTTCTTCGTCGCGCATTACCTGGGATACAAAAAATACACGTTAACTTGACTCAAGTAAACTCAAATAAACTCATCTTTAACTCAAGTAAAATCACAACTCACCTCAATCTCCCTCCTGGAAGCAAAGTCCAAGCTCCCATCATTATACTGCACATTCCCGTGAGAACTCCGAGTCCCAACGTCACTGCTACTCCCTCCACCAACCTCCTCCCCAGACCCACCCTGATCCTCGTTAACAAACTTACTGGCACTACTCCTCTGCAACTGATAACCACCCGATCCCTTCCCTTTCGAGCAATCCACAGAGCAAAAGATCTTGCCCCTTCGAGGTAGAAATGGTCTTCCCAACAGACTGACTCCACAGCTGCTGCAGCAGAAGCACTTGTCTGTCGCGTGCCTGTGATTACAGAATTAAATTATTAACTAATTACGTGAATTAACCCCCAACCAATTAAGTTAACTCACCAATGCTGCGTCTCATGAGTCATCTGCCCCTGATCAACCCCAATAGTATCCCCACAACTGTCACAATACTCAGCAAACATCGAATCGAAACAAACCAAACAGTAAGGCTTCGTATTCTTCATAATGTACCGCTGACCCCCTAACGTAGCACTACACTCCACACAAACAAAATGGCGCATGTGCCAAGCACGGGACTCTGCTTCTGTGCACTCGTCCGAGAGGATTATCTCGTCGCACGCGGCGCACCGGGGCTTTATGGTTTCCGCGTGGTGGCGTCCGCAGTACAGTTTGTTGTCGTTTGACGCGAAGTAGATTAGGTCGACGAGAAGTTCGTGGCAGACACAACAGCAAAAGCAACGGGGGTGGTACAGCTGGGACTGGAGGCGGGATGCTGTTACTACCATGTCGGATGGGTAGAGGGGGGTGATGCACTAAAAAAAGGAAAGTAGTTTTAGTTACGTTTCCATAGTGAATAGTGATTAATTGTGTACTCACCTGTTCACACTTGGAGTTGACACCCTGAACACTGAACCCACCAACCCCAATCTGCTTGACCTGCCCCCTCCCGAGCGATTCCCGCTTCCTCTGATTCGAAAAGATCACAAGCTCGTGTTTTTCTTCTTCATTCAATTCGTGGCAATACCTCGACTCGTTGTCTACGCGACAATTAAATCAGTTAAACACACATGACTTTAGATAGTAACCAATAGCAACAAAAAAAAACTAACCATGAGGCGGCAACTGATTCAACAACTGCTTAATCCTGTATTTCTCCCCGATACTGTTAACGTACGGTATCTTGTCCTCCGGAATACTCGAAAAGTACAGGTGCACCTGCTCCGGCTTCAGACCTGGCGGCACCCACGTATACTCCTCCAGGGCGCAACCCGAATCCGAATCGTCTGAGTACAGGAAGTGGTGCATTGGGGGTTGTTGAGGGGGTTGCTGCTGGGGGTTTGGGGATAGTTGGTGCGGTTGGTTATCGTTTCTGTTCATTTTTCGGAGGGATTTTAGACGTTTTAGGAATGCTACTGGGGATGATGATTGGTTGTTGTTATGGGTTTGTTGGTTGCTATATAAGGGGAGAGAATATACATGATTAAACAATCAATCAATCAGTTAAAATATATTTATTTTTGTATGGGTGGAGCTTAGTTAGCTTAATCTCCTAACCTCAACTCCTGCTCCTCCCCACCAACCTCCACCCGATAACTCCGACTCCTCCCACCTCCTCCAAAACTCCTCCCAATCCTCCCAATCCTCTCACGAACACTCCCTCTCCTCTCCCCTTTAAAATTCCCATAAACCCAGCAGACCTTCCACCAACCTTCCCCCGTCCGCTGCCCCACAAAACCGTTAAAATTATTCAACCGATTCCTAACGCCGAAAGTGTCTAGATCAGCAGCAGCGTCTGAGCAGTCGTGCACACACCCACCACAGCTTTCACTCTGTTTATTCACCAAACCAATCTGTTTCTCGTCGTTATTGTTACAAGTCGCTGTTGTCGTGGGAATATTTTCAACCAAATTCTCATCGTTATCGTTTAACGTGGCGACGCTGCTTCTGAATGATTCTGATTCTGAATCCGAGTATTCTGATGGTTGCGATGGTGAGTTTGTTTCTGAGTTGTCTTCAGTCTTTTCATTTAATTCGTTTCGTGATTGTTTGGTTGAGTATTGTTTACTGCTCATTATTGAAACATTTTTGGTGTTTTGTAGATAAATATATACGTTGATATGGTGATTTTAAATATGATTTATGATTTAATTTCTGTTAAGGCCCCATGGTTAAATTTTAATATTTTTTAGTTTGAATGACAGGTGGATCATTATTTTTTTGTGTAGTTTCACTACAACATACAAATGTGTAGTTGCTTATGGTTACCATATATATTTCTTGTACTTTTTTTTACAGGTCAGATTCGAAAGAGTGTATAGTTTTTTGAAATATATGTTATGTATTTATATAGTGTAATAGCATGTAAGTAATAGGAACTTGTTTTTGTATATTTTTTTTTCGGGGGTTCATGTTTTTGTTGGCATAGGAATTGGGTTTTTTTTAATGCATAGCGTGGATTGATTTGTTTTTTTTTCAGAGAGGGTGAGTTTTTTTTACTTAAGGGGTTGGTTTTTTAAGAGTAAATATTGGGTTAGATAGGGTGAGGGAAGGTTGGTTGGAGTTTGTCTGTCTGTCTAAAATTATTTTTAAAATTATGGACATAAATTTTAATGATAATTATTAATTTAACTGTACATGCATCACATTTCCATTAAATTCATGTGCTATAAAACCAATTAACTTTTCAAATTACATAATTACAACTCCCAAAGCAATAAAATACCCCGCTACGTGTACAAACCCGTGTAAAAAAACAGAAAAATATTTTAGCTCCTGGCAGCACTCTCCTTCTTTCTCTGCAGCAATTACTCTAAAGATACCGCATCAACTCTGCATCTTCTACAGAACAACTACACCGCCATCTATCAATCTCCACCAAAACCAACTGCACCCAACATTTCCTATTCCCTACTACAACTCAACGTAACACTACCACACATAAAACCTCGAACTAAAGTAGACTGATCCCCTATCCTTGACACGTTAAAAAAAATTCTCCCGAAAAATAGTGTTTGTTGTTGTGGAGATAAAAAAAAATATCCTATTGACAACAATTAGGTTTGAAGTGGAGCACTACTACTCAAAAAAAAATATTAATTCAGTTTCAGTTTATTAGAGTGGTGTTGGAAGTCTCCTCTTGATATTTAGTTTTTAAAAAAAAGTTTAGTTACTGTGGTGACTAGAGGAGTTTTAAGAAAGTGTGTCGTAATTGTGTAAATTTAAATTGTGATGTCGAGTGACGAGGAAGAGACCGGAAACGCGAGATACTCTGACGACGACGACGACCAGGTGTCGAGGAAGAGGAAACGGGATCATGCGGTCAAGTCGAAGGCGTTTATCGACGATGATGACGATTCGGATGAGGAGGATAGGAGGAGTCGGTTGAGTACTGCTAGTCGGGGGAGTAGGAGGAGTAGTGGAGGTGCTGCTGGTGGTGGTGGTGGTGGTGGGGGGTCTAGTAAAACGAAAGGGAGTAAGAAGAGGAGGGTGAGTGGGCATGGTTACAGTTACATTAATAATTATGAAGTAATATTAAATAATCTGTTAATAACTTAGAGCTATGACGACGAAGAAGAGGAAGAAGAAGATGAAGACGACGAGGAGGAGGAAGAGGACGACGAAGACTACAGAAAACGTGCAAAAAAGCGAAAGTCAGGTGTTGGAGGTTTCATTCTCGAAGAGGCTGAGGTAGACGATGAGGTAGAAGAGGAGGACGAGTGGGAGGAGGGTGCAGAGCAGTATATCCATGGCAATGAGATGGATGAGCATGGACCTACTGCTAGGGAGATTGAAGGCAGTTTGAGGCGGCATTCTATCTGGGAGTGAGTAGGACACGACTAATTAGTTATTAATGTTTTAATAAATTAATAATTTAATGACTGTGTCCCCATAGCTCCCAAAAAGAAGAAGAACTGGAAAAGTACCTCCGTCAAAAGTACGCAGACGAGGAGACAGCACAACGCCACTTTGGAGATGGAGGCGAGGACATGAGCGACGAGATAACCCAGCAGACATTTCTGCCAGGGATCAAGGACCCGAGTTTGTGGATGGTCAAGTGTCGGATGGGCGAGGAGAAGTTTACTTGTTTGCAGTTGATGAGGAAGGCTATCGCTTATGCTAATAATAACGAGCCGTTGCAGATTAAGAGTGTTATCGCTCCTGAGGGGATTAAGGGTGAGTCATTAACTAACTAATTAAGTAACTAACTAATTAAGTAACTAACTAACCCCCCATCTATCTATCCCTTTAGGTTACATCTACATCGAAGCATTCAAACAAACACACGTAAAAAACGCGATCGAAGGAATATCAAACCTAAAGATGGGTCTCTACAAACAGCAAATGGTCCCGATAACAGAAATGACAGACGTCCTCCGCGTCACAAAAGAGCAAACAGGCCTGAAACCAAAGCAGTGGGTCCGACTAAAACGTGGAGTCTACAAAGACGACCTCGCCCAAATAGACTACGTCGACCTAGCACAGAACCAAGTTCACCTCAAGCTCCTCCCCCGTATCGACTACACCCGTATGAGAGGTGCCATGAAAGACCTAGACAGCAGCCCGGGTAAACGAGGTTTCCAGAAGAATAAAGACCAGGCGAAGAAGAGACGCCCACCCCCGAAGCCTTTTAACCAGGATGAGATCAAGAAGATTGGTGGGGATATCACGAGTGATGGCGACTTTCTTTTGTTCGAGTCGAATAGGTACTCCAGGAAAGGGTTCCTTTATAAGAGTTTTCAACTGAATGCTGTTCAGACGGAGGGGGTTACTCCTACGCTAGCTGAGTTGGAGAAGTTTGGGGAGGTTCCTGTTGAAGGTGTGCTTGAGAGTGGTGGGGGGGTTGGGGGGATGAGTGCTGCTGCTGTTGGGTTAGGGAAGGAAGAGACTCATAACTTTTGTACTGGGGATAACGTTGAGGTCTGTGATGGGGAGTTGCAGCATCTACAAGGGAAAATCGTTGCTATCGATGGGAATAAGATCACTGTGTTGCCTAAACATGAGGATTTGAAGGTACTTACTATTGTTGTTATGGTTATGGGATGTATTTAATTGTCGTGTTTGTGTGAATGGATTGGATTTAATTGTCAAGTGTGTAATGTGTAGGACCCCCTAGACTTCCAAGCAGCCGAGTTGAGAAAGTACTTCCAGCAGGGAGACCACGTTCGAGTGATTGGTGGAAAGTACGAAGGAGACACTGGGCTTATCGTCCGGGTAGACGCCCACTGCGTGTTCCTGTTTTCTGATTTGACGATGCACGAGTTGAAGGTGTTGCCGAAGGACTTGCAGTTGTGCTCTGATATGGCTAGTGGGGTTGACAGTATGGGGCACTTTCAGTGGGGGGATCTCGTTCAGATTGAGTGAGTTAACAATAACTAATTTAATTAATTGTACAGTTAACTAATGCACTGTATCCCCTGTTTAGCCCGCAAACAGTAGGAGTAATAGTCCGTCTAGAAAAAGAACTGTTCCACGTCCTCACCCAAGCCGGTAAAGTATCAGAAAAGAAGCCGCAATCGATCCACAAGAAACGCGAATCAAAATTCGTAGTCGGGATCGACTCCAGAGGAAACAGTATCCAGAAGCGGGATATCGTGAATGTCGTCGATGGGGTACACGTTCCAGATCGACAAGGGGAAATCAGGCACATTTACAAGAACTACGCGTTCCTGTACTCGCGGATGTGTTTAGAGAATGGAGGGATATTTGTTTGTAAGACGAATCACTTGGAGTTGGCGGGTGGGGGGACTGGGGCTACTGGGGGGAGGAGTAGTAGTGGGAGTGGACAGGGTGGGTATATGTCGCCGAGGTTGAGTAGTCCTATGCATCCTAGTAGTGGGGGTGGTGGTGGTGGTGGTGGGGGACAACAGCAGCCTGGTGGGCCTCCTGGACAGAGTCGTGAGTTAAAGATAGCTACTTTTTTTTGTTGTTGCCATGGATATATAATTAAATTAAATCTCCTCTCTATTTTCACAGCACAAAACATATTAAGCGGAGGCCGATCCCCACTAGGCCCAGGCCGAACAAACGTAACCCCCGGAATGCCAACAGCCCAACGCCGTAACCGCGACCTAATCGGTCAAACAATCAAGATAACCCAAGGTCACTACAAAGGCAGTATCGGGATCGTTAAAGACGCGACAGACACTACAGCTCGAGTCGAGTTGCACTCTAGTTGCCAGACTATCAGCGTCGATTGTAACCGTATCACTGTAATTGGAGGGGCTGGTGGGAAGACTGGGAACGTTACTACGTATTCGAGGACGCCTGGGTATTCTGGACAGGCTAGTAGTAGTGCGACGCCAATGTATAGGAATGATGGGGGGAGGACGCCTATGCATGATGGTGAGTGGAGACGTTGGAAGTTAGAAGTTTTGTTTTTTGAGATGTAAATTAAATGGTTGTGTGGTTTTAGGCTCTCGAACACCACATTATGGAGGTGATGGAGGTAGAACGCCGATGCATGACGGAGGGAGGACGCCAGCTTGGGATCCTACGATTACTAATACTCCAGCGAGGGAGGATAATGGTGAGTTAATGGACTTTATTATTTTAATAACACTAATTAACATGCAATTGTTGAAACAGAGTACTACCCAGCAACGCCAGGCTACGGAAACACAGCATACGCCCCAGCGACCCCAGGAGGCTACTCAGAACACACAAGCAACTACTCACCCTATCAGCAAGGCAGTCCCGCTGGGGAACGTGGAGAGCGGATTAGCGAACGGGGCAGTGATAGGGATCGGGGTAGTGTTCGGGGGAGTGAGCGGGATGGTGAGTGATTGAAATTAAACTTAATTGTTGTGAGGTTGAATAATTAATTAATTGTGTGTTTATATTTTTAGAACCGACAAGTCCTGGGAATTACGGGATGCTCCACTCAGTTCCGAGTCCGATTAATTACAATTCGCCAATGACACCGGGGGCTAGTGGGAGGGGTAGTGGGGATATTTATGGGGGTGTTGGAGGTCCACTTACTCCAGGGGCTGGTGAGTAAACAAATATACTTTTAAAATATATTCCCAATTAAGCTGCAACCTAATAATCCATGTAACCTCTGTTCTAGGCCTAGACCCCTACTCAACCCTCGGAGGGCCAAACAGCGTCGCATCAGCTACATCATCAGTAATGCACGGAGGCTCGTTAGGCTCCCACTCATCCCACCACCACGGCCACTACGCAACAGAATGGCAGACAACAGGAATCGAAGTAATGATAAAGGAAACCCACCCGGAACCAGGTCTCCGTCGACAAACTGGAGTGATCAGAAACGTGTTGGTCGGCACATGCGCAGTGTTCCTGATCCAAGAGGAGCGGACAGTCAACGTCCAGAGTGACCAGTTGGTGCCGACAGTCCCTAAAGCTGGGGATCGGGTTAAAGTTATTGCGAGTGGTACGGATTTGGAGGGGGCTATTGGGGTTTTGAAGACGGTTGATAGTGGGGATGGGGTTGTTAGTATCCATGGGGATATTAAGTTCTTTCCTCTTAGTTTTCTTGCTCGGGTTTGTGAGGGGTAGAGTGGTTAAATTATATTAATATATATTTTACGTATTTTATTATTAGGTTTACGTTTCCATTGAATTCATTCTCTTGACCTGTATATTGTAAAAAAGCATTTCTATTAGCAAAAAAAAATAAATACGGTAGATTTTATTGAGTAACGCATTTTTGTACACAATTTTCACATGTATTTTTTGACATTGAACTAAATACACTGCATACCAGAGTAACACCATAGTATCGCAGCAATGCAGCAACCTGGAATTGGGGGCAGTGTAGCTGCATTGATGCGATCTCCAGCATTTCAGCATCCCAACCCATATATCACCATTCTGTGTTTCTTGTTGTGTAGCAACGGACTCTACTACAGAATCTCTCTCCACTTGAATCTCAAAAACATGGACTTTATCGACTACGACGTTGATTATAATTATAACCCCCAAACTACTCCCCACCACTCTTCCCCACAAACTGATATATTATCCAGTTATAAATGCGTGTTGTTAAACTACCCGATAAACTCGACCTCATCGGTTATCACGTACTACAGCTTATGGCTGCTGAAGAGCGATCCTTTACTGCCTCCTAGTGAGTTTATACCGTTGCAGCATGTGGCTTATCAGTTGAGTCAGGTTATTCTGTGTGTGTATGCGATCGTTTGTAAATCGAGTGTTTGGGGGTTTATCGGGTTGAGTTGTTATTGTTTGGTTGAGGGGCTGTGGGGGTTGCTTGTTTTGAAAGGGGTTGATGTTACGTTCTGGAAGGGGGTTGTGCTGGTTGTTGTGTTGTTGAGATTGTGTGGAATTTGTTTTTTTGGTGGGAGTAGGAGGGGTGGGGAGAGGGGGAGGAAAGTTGGGGGGTTGAAGCGTGGGATTGTTGTTGGGAGTGGGGGGAAGGTTGTTGGGGATGAGGAGGTTAGGGAGGTTTATTTGAGGTGAGTATACTTGGGGAGGTTTTGAGTACAGGAACACAGTGATCCCAACGAAAAAGTCACAGATCTTCTCAATGTTTAGGATTGTTGGTTAATGATAGGTTTTTTGTGCTTGTTTCAGATTATTCGCCCCGGTGAAGGTCAGTTATAAGCAGTTCCTCAAGGTTATCAAGGTCAAGCGCGGGATATCCACTTTGTCGTGTGGGGAGAACTATTCTGTCGAGAAAAAGTCGAGGGTCGAGAGTTTGGCGTTGCTTATCAGTGGGAGGTATGTGCATGTTTTTTTTTGCATACAATGCATTTACATTATAATAAACGTTTTTAATTGTTTACCAGATTGGTCGTCTGCCAAGGAGGAAAACCACTTCACGTCATCCTTCCATTCCAGTTTGTTGCTATAAATTATATGACTACGTGATGTTACCATGGAAATACTAAAACACTAATTTTGCTCATAGGTTCGTGGATAGCCCAGAGTATTTTGGCGTAGCCACAGATGAGCTGTTCCAGGTTACCATAACAGCGCTGGAAGAGTCTAAACTGTTGGTTTGGCACAGAGATAAGCTCCGTCTGACGATCATGCCAGATCCGTTCTTGAGCACTATTTTTCAGCATATTTTGTCGAGGGATGTGTGCAGGAAGCTTATTTCGGTGAGGGTGTTTCTATGGGGATTTAAAAATTATTACTGTGTAGCCATTCTGTTCAGTACTGTATTCCATGTGTAATGTTCTCAAATGTAAAAACTCTGTCGTTGTGTCTCCAGGTCTCCGACACCATGGTAACAACCCCAACAACCACTTATTCAACAACCCCGACAACAGGAACAACAACAGCCATATCCAGTTCCAGCTCTACCCAACAAATTCCATCCAACGGAACATCAAACGGTCAAGCGTCAACGCTTCTAACGACGTTAACTCCTTCGCACACGAATACCACGACTACAACAGCCCAACAACCCATCATAATGCTCCGAAAAGAAAAGTATTCTTATCAGTCAACATACCTTAGTAGCTTGTCAGAGGAGAAAACTAACGGCGGATCTAAGATCGGGTTTGAAGAGGTCGAGGATGAAGACGTTGATGAGGATGAAGAGGAGAAGATTATGGATGCTGTTGTGTGTTCGGACATTAGTAGCTTGCTCGGATGTTCGGATGTTGAGGGGAGGGGGCAATTAGTGGAGAAGTAGCTTTAGTGCCAAAAATTTTTGTGTGTGTAAACTAACATTTACGTATTCTAGTCTCGTTTTTTTTAAACAACTTCTTTTTTTATTATTTTTCTTGTACTGTTGCTATAGTGAAATTTACAATTTTGAGATTTTAAGATTAAATAAAAATACTGGTTAAAATTGGATATATATTTTTCAGTCAAATCTTATACACGGGATTCTCCGCTGTTGTTGAAGAATACTAGTTTCAGTTCTCCTGGTTTTTGTTCGTTGCTATCGTTACTTGTATCTGTTTGGGTTCCCATGTCTGTTTTTGTTACGTTGCAGCAGTTTGGACACATGTACGTTTTTCGGGTTGGGCCTTTAAATAGGAATTGAGACGTGTTAAAATTAAATTCTAATTAAGTAAATTAGTTAACTCACTTGTACTGCAGGACCCGCTCGTACTGTTCTTTTTAGTTTTCATGGCAACGCCCATCATCGGTAACTGCTTTGTTGGCGTACCGGTTGGAGTTGGGTACTGAGATGACTGCGTTTTCTGTGTCTTTTTTGATATTATCGTTATGGAGCTTATGTTTGAGGATTGAACGGTTGCTTGCTGGGGGTTGTTGCGTAGGAACCAGTCTGTTTTCAGGGATGAGGATTTTGAGCGGTTTAGCAGACTTTGTGTGCGGGATGGGGAGTCGGTTGGGGTGTAGGTACGGTGTTTGTATGGGGTTGCTGGGGGTAACGAGCAGGATGAGAGGTTTGTTGAGGAGGCGTAGAAACGGGGGGTTAACGGTTTTTGGGTTGTTGGGGGTGGGGTTAATGAGCTTTGTTGCTGGGTTGATAGGTTCGTGTATGAGATTGTTGCTGTTTAGGGGAGTAACTGTTATTAGTTGCCATGACAGTAAATTGTTATTCAGTACAAATAATTTTGCTTACGTGACTGACTGGAACCGAGTGAAATGGACCGTTTGTAAGGTGCACGTGCGAAATTCCTCCTTCCTGAATCTCCAGCGTTGCTAATTCTGTTCCCACGAACTCGAGGGTCGGGTGAGTTGATAACCTCTCCTGTTGTCATGACACTTATCCACTGGTCGAGTTCCATTTGTGATTCTGCTGCGAGGTAATACGTTACGCAATCTGAAACATAAGAACTTAATTAATAGTTGTTCAAACAGTATCCATGACGATATGTAAAGCACCTACTCACCGCCACTAGTAATCTTGAAAGCAAAAGGCCTGGAATGAACCTCACTCGCAGCGAAAACAGTAAACTCGTCGTCTCTCCTCACCCCATTCCCCCCACCATCCCTGTACGCTATCTTTACCCTGAAATTCTGGTTGCTACACAACGATGAGCTGCTGCTAATGGAGACGCTCCTCGTGCTACTGCTAACTGGGTTTACAATCTCGAGTTCCCTGTTGCTATAGAAAATTGCGTTTTGGCGGATCCAGCGGGGGGAGCTTGAGGAGAGCATTAACGCTGATGCGGTGGTTGTTAGGGAACAGTTTGGGCCGATTACTGGGAGGGCGGAGGCGGAGTTTGAGGAGGATTGCTTTCGGAGTTGGGAGCGGATGTGGAGGATGCCTTTGTAGAGGGGTTTTGGGGGGATTGCTGGGTGGTGGGGGAGTGAATGGGGGAGGGGTGGTTGTGGTTGAGGAGGTTGGGGTAAAGGTGGCTGTTGTGTAGGTGGTTGGGGTGTTAGTTCTTGTGGGTCGGGTTTATTAAATGGCTGAGGGGGTGGGACTGTCGTTGATGATCGACTCAGACGTGGTTTTGGAGTTGGTGGTGTTGGAGCTGGAGTCACTGGTCCTGGGACTGGAGTTGATGGTACTGGAGTACTACAAGCCACAGGCACAGGAACCGTAGACACAACAGCAGCAGCAGCAACCTCCCCTAAACTATCCTTCCCCCCACCCCCCTTCTCAACAAAAACATCATCATCCGGATCCTCGTTTTTCACCTGAACAACCTCTAGCACAACTTGCGGCGGAGTCGGAGACTTGGAGCCATCACCAGTCCCCTGTTCAGGCGCAGACCTCGATTTATCGAGTGGTGGGCGTGGCACAAGAGGTGGGTGGAGCAACTGCATAGTGTGGACTGGACTGTCGTTTGATGTCATCATTGAAACTGGGGTCGACCTTCGGTGGTGGACTGTTTGGTGGGGTTTTGTTGTTGGGGCGGGGGATTGGGATTCTGATGGGTCGGAGCGGTGGTTTTGGGGGTATGGGCGAGGGGATGTTCCTGGGGTTGATGAGTCGTCGGTGTCCTGATCATCAAAAGTTGAGAGTTAAAATAGTAGTAAACTCAATTAATTAGTTAAATTGTCCCCAAAAACTCACGTGAATAAAAGTAACAGGCGGCCTAGTATCGGTGGGACTAGCCCCAGTGACAGTAGCCCTCCGCTTAATCAAGTACTTTGGCTTCGGATACAACTTCCAAAACCTGACATCACTAGCAGCGATCTTCTCATCCTCCCGATCACCCTCCTTGACCTCGACCTTCTCCTCAGGCGTCTCAACCCGCTCCTTCTCGTTACTCTCCCGATTCTCATCCTCTTCGATAACCACTTCGTCGAGTATCCTGGACTCCTGCCTGACGCCGATGCTTCGTTCTCTGTGGGCTCGTTCTTCTTTTGCTTTTCTCTCGAAGAATGACTTCCGGTTTGGGACCTTGTTTAGGTACATGTTGTTTTGGTGGCCTCCTAGGAGTAACAGGTTCGTGCTGGCGTGTCTTGGTCTTCTTTTTACTGTTAGGATTACTTCGTTCTCGTTTTCGTGGAGGAGCGAGATTACTGAGGTTTGGGGCCATGCTAGCACTGTTTGGTAGTTTACTTGGAGGATCTCGTCGCCGCCTGTGCAAATTTATTGGGGGTTAGTGGAGATAATAATTAAGATTATATGTTTTTGGAAACTCACGTTCGAGATGTCCAGATTGCTGTGCAGGACTCGAGAGCTTGACTCCTGTGATTTGGTGGAGACCCCAGTAGCTAGACTCAAATTGGAGGCCCCAGTCTTGCTCGTTTCTCTTTCGTAATGTTATTATGTCGATGCCTGCTGGTTGGATTGCTAAACTGTCGTTGTTGTGGATTAGGGCTTCGCATAATTCTATTATTTTTGTGCACAGGTACTGCACTTCCTGGTTGGGAGAGAAGAGATAGATCGTTGTTGTGGTTACAGGTTTTAAGAAAAATGTCTAAGAATTTTTTTAGAGAAATTTGTTGGGAAATTTGTTGGGAAATTTGATACAAAATTTGTAAGAAAATTTGATACAAAATTGGTAAGAAAATTTGTAAGAAAATTTGATAGGAAATTTGTAAGAAGATTTGATAGGAACTCTACTAGGAAATTTGTATGAAATTTGATAGGAACTCTACTAAGAAATTTGTTAGGAAATTTGTAAGAAAAATTCCAATGAACTCTACTAGGAAATTTGTATGAAAATTTGATAGGAAATTTGTAAGAAAATTTGATAGGAAATTTGTATGAAAATTTGTAAGAAAATTTGATAGGAAATTTGTATGAAAATTTGTTAGAAAATTTGTAAGAAAATTTGATAGGAAATTTGTAAGAAAATTTGTTCCAAATCCAAAATTTAGAAAATTGGTAAGAAATGTTTTAGAGAAATTTGCAGTGATTTTGTTAGGAAATTTGCAAGTAGTTTATAAATTTGTTAAGAAATTTGTAAGAAAATTTGCAACGAACATTGGTAATTGGTACATATTGACAAGAGAACTTCAAATTAAATTTGCAGAAGCTCAGCCAGGAAATTTGAAAGAAAATAACCATAGCAACACACACTAACCTCAATAGCATTATCAGCAAAAGTATCCCGCTGACTAAGCACAGCCAACTCAAAATTATGCTTCGTCAACTTCCTAGAAACCTCATCATAATTCAGTTTCCCTAGAAACGGAAACCTAGTCAACCACCGTATCAAAACCTTCCCAGCGTCAAGGAGATAACTAGCTGACGCCAAACTGGTAGTAGGTATCGTCTCCATCCGCACATTCCTGTGTACATCCTCCCTCCCAGAGTTCCCAGGATTCGTGGATCCACCCCGCTCCCTCCCAGAGTTCCCAGAATCAGAACCTGAGCTTAGTAACCCTGACGACGATTTGTTGATGTTGGATTTTGATGACGTGAGGTTGTTATACGTGTGGGTTTGATGGTGTGAGTGGGCGTACGCAAGTTCTGCTTCACGGGCTTGGATCTCGAGGTAGCGCTGCTTTTGTTGGGTGAGTTCCGATCTGAGAGGAAAGTGGGAGGAGTTAGGGGTGGAGTCTTTATTTTTAACGTGTGCGCTGTTTATTTAGTTACCTGTAATTCTTGCATCGAACCGATAACGCCAAGCTTAGAGTTTGTAGCGTAACCATGGATATGTTCAGTTCATCTCTTAAAGTTTGTATGGCTTCATGGATGAGGAGCTGGTCACCGATTCTCCCTATCCTTAGGATATATTCGAGGTCGCCTGGCATCAGGTTCAGGAGCTTTTGACCTGTTATCCCGTGCGCTACGAAGTTGTCGGCATATTTTGAAAGTGAAGGATCCAGGCCTGTTAATTAGAACACATATTAGTTACAGTTGCTTGGTAACAGAATAAATTTTAAACTAATCAAGTACTCACCAGTCATCCAGTCGACGACCTGCTCCACACTCCAGTTTTGGACGTTTATCACTGCCATTCTGTTAAATAGTTGAACTAATCGTAACTACATTCTTAAAACAACACGATTAAATTAGTTTCTATATCAACTATCACCAATTTTAAATTCCTCCAAAGAACAAACACACCTCCGCTAAAACACATCTCCCGTGCACAATGTAAACAAACTCAAAAAAAAAAAACACAATCAACCTTGAAACAACTCAAATCCCGCGCCCTAAAAACCCAAAAAACTCAACAAAGAGCAAAATACAACATTAACAAAAAACACATAACCAGGGTTACTCGGGTTCACTCGTAAATTTCGGTCATTCTCGATCAGCAGGCAGGTCAAACATAGTTAGTAGCAGCTCTGTAGTAAAATATCGGCGATCGATAATCGAGAAAAACTTTTTTTCTTCACATATTTTTATTGCTATGGGGATGCAGACTCTCGTACGCGAACCAGTTGTACCACACAAATGTCCGGGGATCAGTGCTTGAAAATGCAGTTGTTTATGTTACCACACTTTTTTTTTATCTTTTTGAGCAAACCCGGTTTAGTGTGTTCGTGTTCTCTAGTCCATGTAGTTATAGGAACAAAAAAAAAAGTCTGAATAAAATAGTTTTGAAATAATATATCGGATACGTGGATTGATAAGATCGGAGTTTAGATCCTTAGACAAGGATTTTTCTGTTGTTTTTAGTCTTCAAGGTTGTGTGGGTTTTTTGATAAGTTGATAAGGTTACTTCTTGAGGGACTTTTTTTTAAAAATTGTAGTAGTAGTCGATCGATTATTTACCGAAAATATTTTTATTGATTTTTTCGAGCGAGAGTACTTTTATTTTTACCGAGCGAACAGTTTCTGAGTTAATTAATTAAATGGAAAAAATGTCTCAACTCGTGCTGAAATCACTGTCCATCCTACTCGGCATCTTCTTCATCTTTCTTGGGATCATCAAGGTCACTGGCTACATCGATAAGGATCTTCATAAGGATCAGGTGATGCATGAGTTGTTGGGATACTTAATTGTGTGTACTTCATTAAAGTAATTGTGGTTTATTGTGTTTGCAGCGCAAAGAGTTTGTAAAGTACGCCAAAGTGTTCCCACTTTCCCAGACGCTGAGTTTCAAGATCCCTTCCAAGTGGTACAGGAGGACTGTTGGTGGCCTTGAGATCTTTTGTGGGGCTTTACTAGCCTTGTTTCCTAACGGTTAGTTAATTAAATAGATAACCAGTCTAGTGCAATTAATCAATTATGTAATTTCAATCTCAACAGCTCAAGTAAAACGCGCCTCAAACCTGCTCCTGTTCATCCTAACAGTCCTAAGCGTGTACTCCCACTTCATGGTCGACGAAAAGTTCGAGAGGACAGCCCCAGCGCTGGTGTTCTTCTTCATGCTCAGCTGCAGGCTCGTCGTCGAGTTCCAGAACGAGAGGAAGCTGCTGAAGCGGTTGCAGGCGCAGGAGGCTCAGGAGAGGGAGGGGCTTGTCGATGGCGAGGCTACTGGGAATGCTGTCGCTAATGCTTCTAATAAGTTGCCTGATAAGATTGATTGATGTGTGAGGTATATATTGGGGGTCACGTTTGTGTTCGATTATTTTATTTTTTTGAGAGGATATGTGTGCGTTTCCAGCAATAAAGATTGTTTGAATTTGTATATATAATTTGTTGTTATTTATTTTAATTTTATAGAACACTAAAATATGTATAAAAAATTGGTGTAATAATTGATTCATGTTTCCGGTTTTAAGGGGTTGAGGGGCAGTTCGTCAGCATTCTGTACAATTAAATTAAATATTTTTCATATATAAATTCATAAACTAAAAATCATGTTTCTTATAAACATTTAACTTTCAATTAAAATATTCACCTCCAACAATTCATATCTCATTCCCAGTTTTAAGAAGATGCAACGCCTTCTCCAAATTCTCTATTGCCGCAGCCACATCATCGAAATTCAACGCTGATCCCGCCCACTTACAATACCTACAGCACAACATCAGCTATTATCAATAAAACAACAAAAAACTCATTAAAAAACCAAAGTTCAAAACTCACTTTTGCGCTTTAGAAATCTGCTCAACAGACAAATTAGCAGGGACCGCACTCCCAAACTTCACTTCCGGTGGTACTGCAGGTTGATGAGGTGGTGCTGCTGTGAATCCAAAGTTGTTATGGTCACTGGGTGGTGCTGCAGGTGCTGG
>JAQFYG010001196.1:0-20492 GCA_034694325.1 Entomobrya corticalis
GAGCTCAGAAAGGGGTATGTGCTTAAAATTTATGAAAAGAGACCCGGGAAAAACTTCTTATCCTACTGGACACAATAACAGGAAATGAAAAATTACACGTGACAATTTTGGCTTTTGTTGAGGCTTTTTGAAGTGCAGGTTTTGCTTTATTGTTAGGTTTTCAAAGAGATCTGAGTAGGAAGCAGTTTGCATGAAATAGCTACATAAGTTGTTTGGGAAGAAATATATAAATTGCGTGTTCGCCTTTGCTGATTCTGTCATCCTGATTTTCAGATTTTCTTCTAAAAGTACTTTACATCAACTAGCTATTATTTATTTTATCAAAGAAATTTGAGGGAAGCCAAACTACAAATTTATTTAGGTATTTGACAGTCTGCATTTGTGTGTTTTGTAAAAAAAATATATCTAAATATCTATCATCAAGTCAGTATGGCAGTATACTATAGTAATATATATTCCCTACGTGGTGTGGTAAAAACGTAGCATTAAATTTCACAAAGGCGAATGCTTCCAACTCTTTGGTACACTCTCTCTCTCTTCCCTCTCGTTGTTGATATCAAATAACCTTTGCCATTTTTTGCTTCAAGTGGTGAAGTGAGCTACTTTCACGAATATTACGTAATCGCTTAACCCTTACAAGTTTTATACCTCATAATATAAGTGTTTTGCATACACGTACACAGAGATATCTATCTATACTTTATTATTGTAGCCATTTTCAGTGTGATACACACACTCTTTCACCATATTATTCAGATTACGTGAAGAGTACCTAAGCTCACTTTCGACATCCACTTACACAAGCAACGGGTTTTTCCATTGTAGAAGCAGCAACAATTTCCCTTTGATTTTTATATACTGTATAAACATGCTTTGTCTAGATAAACGAATCCAAAATTCTGAGAGATGGGAAGTTAGTGTAGTAAAAAGCATTTGTATGAAAAAAGAAGAAGAATAAAGTGTGTGTGCATTAGTGAGAGTCTAACTGTCTGGAAAGAAACTGGTTTCACTAAAAAGTTAATTAATCCATATAGCGGAGGGATTAGTAAAGTGTACAAAAAGGAGGAGCTGAAACAATAAACAGAGGAGGAAGAGGACAACGACGACTTAGCAGAATATGCTGCTATAGAGCAAGCTTACATCTACATATCATCATGCGAGTTTGGAAAAATATATTTATGTACGTTATAGTTGTATAAAACAGTAATATTTGGTAGTCTCATCTATTTTATGCCGTTGATACGAGTCACTGTAATCTTTTACCAGGAAAGTGAGAGAGTTTAAGAAATCTTGTTTGGTCTTCTGTCTCTTCTGGGGTTTTCACTGTCTGTCTCTCTCTGTCAACTTTTCTCTAGTATTATTTTTATATTTTTTTTCTTGTCTGGTTTAACATTAATGTTCGTCGTCTTCCAAATACAGACATAGTTCATACCTAAGCACCAAACACGCACCTCTCAAAATGATATGAATGTATGCTGAGAAAATAAAACAATATATGTTCACTTATTTCTCTTTGTGATAAAGATTGTATTCTCTTTTCTTTAAAAATATATCTAGCCTTAAAACGCACTCATGCTTTTCTTTTTTTGCCCTCAGTTAATTTGTTCTTCCGTATCTATTCAAGTGTTAACTAAAAGTGCAAGTTCCTTGCAAAATCTTAAAAACGATTAATCCTTTCTCTTATACATTGCTAAAATAGGTAGATATAACTGAACATAGGTGCATAACAACCTAGATAGCTAGTTAAATATTTGAGAAATGAAGACATACCATGCATATGGTAGTAGGTTTACAGACTTTTAGTTTGGTATATTCTGAAAGATAGGTAATAATACGCAATAAAAGTAGACCTTGACAACGTAAGCATGATAATGCATTTTGAAGAGGGTACTTTAGACATCATAGATCTTTCGCTTGTTATGCTTCATTTTATA
Source organism: Entomobrya corticalis (assembly GCA_034694325.1). Lineage (NCBI taxonomy): Eukaryota > Metazoa > Arthropoda > Collembola > Entomobryomorpha > Entomobryidae > Entomobrya > Entomobrya corticalis. The sequence continues at coordinate 1,935 of JAQFYG010001196.1, forward strand.
TATCAAATGTATGCCTGTGGATTTTAATATAAATTTAAAATTAAATAGAGTGGTCGCTTGTCTCAGCAAAGCCAAGAGTATTACCTACTACTGCCTTCTCGCTCGCCGAGCAAAGCTACCGCGCAGATGTGATTACCACTACAACGCGAGTCCTTGTCTGTCTTGGAGTCTCTAGGTATATATATTATGGTAATAAGTATATTTTATGTATTTTTGAAAATGTACAGCCTACGAAGAGATAAAGGTAGAAAGAGAGAAGAAAAAGAGAAGGAGAGTAGGTATCTATGTAATCTAGTGAGCACAGACGAGGCTAATGTCATAATGGTGGTTTGGTCTGGTTTCACCGGTAAAATGATTTCATTCTTTAATAGGCATGCTTAATATGACCATAATATAGTGCGTTATCGTTACCTACACGATAATAATAATGATATGCAGGAGAGAAGGATATGGATAGATAGAGACCTACATTAAATAGATAGATAGGCACTTGTTCTCCTCCACAACCTACTCCTCTTCCCCTTATTCTTCTAATACCACCGGAGGAGAAAGAGGCTTATGCATGAAAGCATAATCATCTCATTACGGATGGGAAATCAAGCACACATTCTTGAAAGTGATATGGCCATACATGCATAATAAGGACATTAAATGAAAGTATGCCACCACCACACTTACATTTTACCGAATCAAGAACAAGTCGTGGAGGAGGAGATGGAGGGGGTAAAGAGGAAACTGGGAATTGTGTAAAAGAGGAAGAAAGAAGGAGTGAAGAAGAAGAAGAAGACTTGTGAAGAGGATACTTGTGTGGTTTTAATAGTTTTACTTTGAGAAGATCTGCCTCTCTACTTCTCTCTTCTGAAATCATGCATCTCATTACCCACTTTTGCCTTTTGAATAAAGTGCCCTGAAAGTGAGAAAATATGGTCATTATCTAGAAGCCTGAAAGTTAAAATCCATCAGTGTGGTTCGCTGGTTTTGCTCTACCTCGCACACAGCTTCTTTCTTCCATGCTCCTGAGCTCTTTTTTCTTCTCTATTTTCCATTTCTTTCTTCTTGCGTCTATGTGCTAAACATGGGTAAAGGTGTGGGTATCTATATTTATTTGTCAGCTCTTCTTAACGGAGGAGTAGTAGGCTGTATTTTTTATATTACCTATTTTATTTTCCTATTATTTTATTATTAAACAAGAGCCTCTCATTTAAGTCACTCAAGCATGTCTACTTGAAAAGTGAAAGCTGCGGTGGTGATATAATACACTGCGTTACCATAGTAAGTACACACACCTTACATTTAAAAGCATATCCCATTCTCTTTTATCTGTTTTGTTTTATTTATTGTCGCGGTAGAGGTGCATGGGACAGTATTCTTTTTCAAAGTGTATCAAGGCGGAAGAAATTATTTTCCTTCATTCTCCGATAAAGATTATTGTGGTCAAGAGTTTGCTTGTGCCTGTAAGAGAAGATACCACAAGTTTGTGAAAGACTCTAAAACCAAAACCAGAAAATAGAGATAAACAAATGGCTATTGTTGTATTTTAGTTGTTGTGGTCGTACAAAAATTAAAATATTTGATAACAATGACACCGAGTTTGTAATAAGTAGTTCAACTTTTTGCATTCAAAATAGGTTCTTATCATTTTTGATTTTTTATTATGTAATTTTCTATTTGCCAGAAAAGTTCACAGTTTTAAGTTAATCCAACCTGCTAAATTTTGCAATCTGTGCTCTAGTAACACTGTGCAAAGAAATGGCAGCGCGCAATTAATTTTAAATTTAGAAAACCAATACAGCAGCCATACATGCTTTCTGCTGCAACAGGAAGCATTTTTCCTACACAACCCTGCATTTCTATTACTTGGCGCACGCGTAGACAAGTAAAACATTTAGTAAAGAAAGTGTTTCGTACACTTTGGTATCTCACAGTTGAGAGGAATGAGTCCCATAAGACCCATTTTGAAATATTTCCGAGATGGCTAATCAAAATCCTTCCCAGTTGACATTGCATTCCTGCTGAAGGAAGCCACCATTCATAACTAATAATTTAATATAGTGACGGTGGTATGGGGTATGGCATTCCTCTGCCATTATTATCTTATATCTACTATACACCTCTAGTACTTTTAATATGCATAAAATGATTTCTTCTTCCCTTTCTCCTACAAGTTTCTTCTCGGTGTTTTTTTCTTCAAAAGAAAAGTTTCAAGTGGAAACTTTCTCGTTTGTGTGTGTGACACAAGTGGAAATGTAAGGAGTCTCTTAAGAAGAACAAGAAGACGATGATGAAGAAAGCTGTCTGTGCAGTAGAGAGTATTCTCTTGTTTGGAGGAATCAAAAGCAGTAAGCTTGTTATATGAAGAGGCTCTCTCGTCCTTTCTGTAATTACGACAAAATTCAAGAAACGGAAAAGAAAATGCCACAAAGTAGAAGAGAAGGGTATATTATTATTAAGTATACTCTAAACTATGTATAGTTTTTCTATGTTTTCTCAGTCAGACAAACTCCTCTCAAGCTCATTACCATATTATGACAATGACAACACAATAGAGAATATGGGAAATATGGGAACCATTGCAATCATCCGACAAATGAGGACGTCGCATCAGTTTGTGAGGCAGAAGGATTTGGATTACCATGTGTAGAGCAGTAGTGGTTATGATGCGAACAAAACCCCGTATACCAACTGCAACTGAATAAAGCATAGTATTAAGTAAGTAATAATAATAATAACGGAAGTGGAACAATCACTGGAAACTATTGTGCACTTAAACTGCTATCGGCGAGAGGAGCTGAAACTTATAAGGACCACTTTAAAACTAAAGTGGAGAGGAAAGAGAGGGAGCTGTGGCATATAAGTTCAAAAAATTTGAACATTTTTGCATGCATCCATTTTTTCTATATTGCTTGCAAGTATACTGGTACTGGTAGTACAGCGGACAGAGCCAGCGCTACTCCTTTTCTGGGACATATTAACGGGAATTTGATGGTAGCATTCGCTCGACAATATAATTTTTTTCTTCAATCCAAACCTGTCAAAGGTGTCATTTAGTTTGGAGCCAGTGCCATAAATTGAAATTTATTGATGAACATTTGAACCGCCACCACTACCATCATCCCTGTCCTCGTCGTCACCCACTTCCTACCTCTTTCTCTCTTATTTTCTCTCTAAAAATGTATATAAAATAATAAATCGGGTAAAGTAAAACCCTTGTCTATTTTCAACAAGAGAAGAAAAAATTCAAGTGCTGCTTCTGTTGCCATTGCTGCCTTTATAGCTTTTGTTTTCGGTACCTATGTTACATGTGCCTCGCATCCTTTTTTCGCGCCTGTATTCACAACAATCTAACACACGTATAAACGGATAACTATACTCTATATAAACTCTACTTATATTATTTTTGCATATGCATAAAGGAAACACATGGTGCTTTTCCTGGCACAGTTCCCTGGCATACATTGCATTCTCTTCGGGAAATTAATAGAAAGGTTACCTAGCATGCCTACTGGAAAGCGTACATTTTTGCTGCTTTTTGCTTGGTATTCACTTTCAGATTTTTTACTCCGTTGGTGTGAAAGTGAGTCAGACAGAAACAAAGTTGAGCGAGTTGAGTGAAAACATGTTACATGCAGGCATACATGTGGAGATACACACAGAAAAATTAATTTGAGTGTTATATTTTTTCAGGAAAAGTCACAAAAGTGGATTTGACAGATGATTGTAATATTAAAAAGTGTATTTATGAACACTGCTAGCGAAAGGATTTTGTTGAGCAACAATAATCAATTTGTTGGGATGGAAGGGCTTTTTTACCATGTGTATAGAGAAAAGAGATTAGGAATGGACTGTACTGCAATATATAAGAGGAAATTTGAGTTTGACGATTATTAAATATTTTACAATGACTTCAGCAAGTTCAATATTATTCATCAGGGAAAAAGTTGAAACATATGAACATTCTTTTTCTGGCTTTTATCCTTTCATTACAGCTTTTTATCACAAAACAAAACAGCAACAAGAAAATGTCACGCTGTTCTCCTCTGCCTGTGTTAGCCACTTATTTTACTTTTTATTCATTTTGTTCGGTTGTACTTGTAGTACGTTTCTGCATGAATGAAAAATCTTGGTAATAATAGCATGACATTTTTAGTTACTGAATATTTATTGTAGGTAGGTAGGATATGTAACTAAAATCTAAAACATGACAGCAGCGAGTGATCTGCTTTAACGAGTAGCCCTTTTTGCAAAAAGTAAGTTGGTCGTCTTTCAATGTTGCTTGTAACTTTTAGTCATCCATATTTATCTCTCTCTTTTTTCTCTATCCCATTTTTTGTAGTGTTGTTTCTTACTAAATAAGTATATTTAAGGAAAATGAGAAAAAAGTATAACGAAAGCCATCTTACTCTGCAAAAGAAATGCTTTTTCATCTCATCGTAACCCTTTTTTACTGTTGCTGCTACAACTGCTTCAACTTGACGCTATGCTGCCGCCAGTATTCAAAAAAGGAGAGCAAACTGAAAAGAGAGTGTGTGATGCATACACTTTCCCTTACTTTTCTTTCATTTTCGTGCTTCAGCATCCAGCTCCGGCTTTTTCGTGTTCGTCGTCTTGTAGCCTTATTGGATGTACTAAAAGTGTGTGTGCATTTATAAATATTATGAACATATATAAAAGAGCAGAAAAGAAAACGTGAAGTGAGAAAAAGGGAAAAAGTAAAAAAAAAGAATAAAGTCCTTGTCCGGATTATATCGACACTGGTAGCGAAAAGGACAAGCAGAAAATCTTATGCCAGTGCACACTAGCACATGTTTGCAAAGAGTGACTGTTCCACGGAAGGATGGAAATACTGTGAAGCAATAGAGTATTACTACAGTCCTTCTTCTTTGGCTACTACATGCTTATTCTTACTTACTTATTATTACACTGGCATCAGTGAGCTCCTCAAAGAAATGTTGAAAGAAAATAACAGCACAACCAACCAGCATCCTTCCGACGTCCGTCTCGTTTGCAGACTTTTTTTAAGGATAAAATATACACTTTTTTAGGTAACCTATGTGTCTTTTTAAGCAAAACTTTTATGCCTACTCGTCCATCTTCTTACAAAGTCGTTTCTTTATCCTTTCGCTCTCTCTCTCTCTCTCTCTTACTTCGTTCCTCCACTCTTCAGTCCACGAGGACAAGGAGGAGGAGAACGAATACAAAAAAGACTAGAGAGAGTTTTCTTTCTTCAACTGCTATTTTTTGCAGTCTCATTGCTTCTCTGTGTCGTTTAACTACTTCTACCATTTTTCTTGGCCTTTTCCTTACAACTGGATAATATTGTATATTTATATGCCAACTTGCTCCGATATAACTACAATTCCTTTATATACTACCTCAAATGCTTTTAGTTGAATTTATCTATTCATTCTACCGACTACTACTGGTGCTCGACACACAAGCTTTAAAAAAGTTGGGAGCATGTAATAGAAATGGTTGAATGCCTTTATATACATTTTTTTCTGCGAAATAGCACTACTAAATGCATTCATTGTATTCGACCTTTTCCTCCGTTTCGCAAGCACAGCAGAACATCCATCCGCTCTAGTAGAAGTAGTGGAGTTAAAATTGCACAAATATGTATTTCCAGTGTGCATGCAAGCAAGAAAGTACTCTTTTTTCTTCCTTTTCTCACACATGAAAGGAACTTTTTAGCAGAGTATTTATACATTATATACGACATGTCGATACCCACAATGTGTATGCATATTAGAAGTAGTAAAAAAGGAGGGAAGTAAAAAGAGTGGTGTAATGTGTAGGTGGGAATGACGACGGGGGGAGAGTCGTCAAGACAGAAGGAAAAGTAAGTGAGCAATAAAGAAAATGGCGAGTACACAATAAGCCGATGCAATATATTTTTATATGTGATGTTTCTTTTTTTCAACATTAAACTTTGCCCACTCACTCGCTTGACTACTTGACTTTTACTTATGGTTCACTTGTGCGGGAAGTTAGAGTGAGTGGACTGGTTCCTAGCAGCATACATGTGATGTGATATGTGATGATGCATAATATCCTCTTCTTCTCTCATTTTTCCACCCATCTCACTTGGTAATTCACTTGTGACTTTTAGACTGAACTTGGTGAAGAAAAAACCTGCCTCAGTTTAGAGAATAGTATTTTAAGTGCATAAGACCATACAGGATAAATGTACTCTCATGCAAGCCAGAACAAAGTCTCTAAGAAAAAAAAACTTTGCTGTACAGAAGACGTTAAAGTTGAAAATCTGACTCTACGGCTATCGCTACTGCTCGTTGCTGTCCTTATTTTTTAACCTAGCAGCCCACATAATAATATATTCTCAAACTTATTCCTCCTTCGTGCTCTATGGGCAACCTCAGAGATCAAAATATTGTCGATGAGTGTAACGCCGCTTGCTATGTATGTCAAGCTTCTTTTCCTTGTTTGCCTTCCTCTCCTGATAAAGTGAGTTGCATGGGCTGCTGAATACTTTTTAAGTTTTCTCAAGTAGTTCGGTTTATAAGTGATGGTAGTTATTAAGATCAACATACATGTCTGTTTGTTTGTTACTGTGATTATTGAAAATTCTTTAACTTTTTAAAGGACAGCAGATGTACTCGATGTTTACAATCGTTTCCGAACATCTAAACGCCGGCATAGTGAGATGAGGAACAAGTTAAATTGATCGCTGCCCTCTACAAACATGTCAGAATTTTTGACGGGAAACTTTTTTGCTACTTTTGAAATACCAGTTTTGTCTTGGGAATAAATACCTATCCATTCATCTAGCATGATTGCATATTATATCCCATATTAAAGATAAGTGCACAAAAGCCAGGGTTTAAACTCCAATGCATTCTTCCTTCCCCCTTCACTTTCTCAAACATTTTCATGCAACTGCAGCTAACATAAAATGTTATTTTCAAACTAAGCGCAAAAACTTTTCTTCTTTGTTTTATTTTTAAAATAAGCTGCTTTCTTTGCGCCATTCCTTCCATCCAATGGTAGCAGCATTTCATTGACCCAGCTTCCATTCTTACAAGCTCAAAAGCTTTAGTGCGCTTGATAAAAGCCATCTTTGTAAGGAAAAAGTTTCCTCAACAGCTGCAAAATTATTGCTGTCGTCACTATAAATGTTGGGCGCTCATTTGATTAAAAACAAATAAATCTTTAGGATTAAACCCGTGCCTTACGCAACATTTTTCTCTCTGGCATTTCCCATCTCTCAAAAAATGCAATTTTCTGTGCATGCATACTACAACATCCTATATTCTCACTCTTACTTTTTCTTTACTTCTGGCCCTCATGATTGCGATCTGTTACGACATTGCTTTTATATGTTTTTTGTCTTGCCCAGCTATTGTTTTTAGTAGTTCAGTAGGGAAAATCGAAACAAGAATGGGAGAAGCTGGATGATGATGTTGCGTCGTTGCCTCTGTTGATCACGATGATCACGGATCAGTCGAGAGAAAGGCGAACACGCAAAGTCTCTATCCTTCGTTTCTCCCCTATTTTTTGTTGCACAAGTAAGAAATGTGATGTAAATAGAAATAGGCAGGGAGAGAATACATATGATCCCATAGTCATCAGTTTTTTATCCTTACTTGAAAAAAAATAACAAGAGGGAGAAAGAAAGTAGAGGAGAATATCTATTTTAGCCAATATTTCATGTAGTAAAAAGCTTTGCTCCTTCTTTCCTTTGTGTAATGATGCACAAGGCTTTAGTCGTCGTTGTCATTGTCATCGTCGTCGTGTTGCTGCTGAAGATGCAAAGTTTCTTTCTGTCTCTCTTTCTTTCTCTTTTTATCCGTTATCCCACGTCTTCCCTTTTATTTTTTGTTCTCATAGTTTCTTTCCAAATACGAGTTTATATATTTATTTATATTCTTATATATTAGCCGCTGCTTTCTTTTCTAATGTCACTGCATCGAATGTGAAAGGAATCACTTTTATCTTCATCCGCACAAATATGCCTTTAATATATATAATGCATATACTTCTATAACACACATGTCTATTTCCTTTCCGTTCTTTCTCTCTGAGAAAAAAAAGAACTTCTCTTGAGGATACATTAACATTATCAGAGTATTTTCTCGGTTGTGTAGTAGGACAAAAATTACACAATGCTGCTGCAGCAGCAGAAAGTAAGTCAGATAAAGAGAAAGGAGTCAGTGTCTCCTCTCTCCAAAATGTTCTGTGCAGGCATATCACGCCACTGTGAAAAGAAAAGAAGGGAACAGAAAAAAATGGCACTGATGTTCTTTTGGAAAGAAAAAAGGAAGACGAAGAGGGAAAAATCGGCTTTGCGAGGAGAAGAGTGAACAACAAGAGTAAAAAATGGCAAGGGGCATTGTAACTTTGTAAGTGGGTGAGTAGTAGCAGTGCTTTTGGTTGCCCTGATGCTGCGTCTGCTGCTGTTAGTGAGAGGTAGTAAGCAAGACAGATAAAAACTACTATTACTACTGCCATCACCAAAGCAGTCTTCATTGCAATTGTGTTTATTTTTTTGAACTAGCTTACTCCATATTTGTCTCACTCACTCTCAGACAAAAGACTTTTTTCTCTCTCAAAAGCAGGCAGAAGATTTCCTAGTCCGTCAAACCCTAAGGAGCAGAGGAGAGCACAGAGCAGAACCGAGCCACTGAATAGAATACATTTACTGTCCACAATATAATTATATGCTCATGTACTGTATATGTGCCATGTGAACACACATTATTCTAATAGCCTTTGTATTGAATATACATACATTCAACCTAACTATATGTACTTTTCTCATTTTATCTTCTGCCTTTCTCCAGCAGCAACAACAGTAGTAACAACAACTCCCCAAGTTCTTGTTTGCCTTCTATTTTCCTATATCTGCTCTTATCGTGGTTCTTTGGCGGTGATGGCAATAGTTCTAAGGGAAAAAAGGAGAATGAAAAAAAATACTTGCCATCATCATCATTATCATGATGCTATGCGTCACGCTAGCAAGAGCAAACGATATAAAGGTTATATGCAAGTTAGCATGCATTTACAAACACATACTTTTTGGAAAGAAGAAGACGAATATTTTGTGTAGCAGTTTTCAGTCTAGCAAAATAAGTAGTATAAAGTCAAAAAGTGAAAGTGAACAGGATGGCAATGATGATGATGATGATAATGCTACTACGAGTGGTACTTGTATGCAGTTTTTTGCTGTTTTCCCTTCACTTTAACTCCTTTCTCTCCCTTCTTCCCTAATATACTTCAAGTCTACTCTTCAGTTAAGAAAAAAATTAAGCTATAAAAGCCAGAGGCATGATGGTGAACACGACGACAATGTGGCAAGAAATTGTGTATTATAGCATATAAGTACATACAAATATTTAAGGTCAAATATATAGGATAAGTACCTATGTATGTAAGGGAAAATAAAAAAAGAAGATGAAATGGATGAAATTTTTTCTCCTTTTTCTGTCTCCTTTGTCCTACGGAGTTGTCTTGTCCAATGTCCTTAGGTCGAATTCATGAGGAGCCACTGTGTGCTTGTAGTCTCAAATGTTAAAGTACTTTGGCAAACATATATAATAGCTCTCTATACATGCATTCCATAATAATAATACTAACGATAGTAGTATTCTTATTATGTGTAGTAAATAGATGGTAAACGTACATACTATTACATATTTTGTGTGTGCATGTGCATATCACTGTATGAATGGAGATGGTAATGATGATGATGCTGATAGTGGCGGTTGATGTTGTTTGGTTTCAAGAGCAGTAGGGAGAAAACACACTAGGGAGAACGGCGGAGGATGGATGATGCCCTTATTACCCATATATACTCTCCCAACTCCCAACCTATAACACTTATAGTGAGAACGAAAGAGATAGTCAAAAGATGCGAATGCAGAACGAAAGAAGTCCTTTGGCCTCGTTTTCTCTTTTGTATGATGATTGTGCATAGAAAAAAAACTGAAAGCAGAAACGAACCATAAATACTACCAGCAAATAGGAAGAGTATAAACGCAACGGTGTCTTGGTTTGCTAGTTTTGTTGTTTTTCTAATGCATTCATACTTTTCAAATATAAAAACACGCATGTGTACCTATTATATATTTTGACTTTTCCGTTAAGGAGCAGCATGAAAAACATCATTATCACACTTACATACATTTTTGCTGAAAATTGTGTGTAGAAATGAACCAAGAAACAAAAAAATATGCGAGAGATATTTTTGGCTAGAGATATATTTTTTATCTCAGAAAAAAAAGTTATCTTGCTCATCATCTGAAGAGGAACGCAGCAGGATATAAATGAAGAATAAAGTAGAGTTTATTTGCCAAAATGACACTGGCCAACAAATACGAAAGAGAAAGATTCATTCATTTTTGGAGAAAGAAGAACACAGAGATAAGTAAATAGTTGATGTTGGTTATAAACTGCATTGGGCTTGGTACTTTTGACGGTTAATAAGATTCATGGGAAACGAAGTCGCAAATAGTATTTTATACCGTGTAACAAAATTGCGAAAGTAAAAATATTTATTTTAGATGCGGTTTCTTTCTCGCTGAAAATTAACCACAACAAACGTCATTCTGCAATACACGTGCTAATGATAATGACATTTTTATAACCCGATTGTTACAATTATTACAACTTTTTTATGCAGAGTTTGTCTTCTTTCTCTTCGTTTTTATCGTTTTGATTATTGCACATAAAGAGGAAAGTGGTATAACTAATAAATAGCGCAAAACTAGAAAAAAAACTTTTATTTCTATGTCGCCCCCACACTTTTTGGAATTGTTTTCTTCCCATCATTCGGGAAAATGGAATTATTCAACTGTTTCAATATAATTTGCTGATCCCTCATCCATGTTTCGTTATACTTTATATAAAACAGGTCGTTTTTAACTGCATTGCTCCATGCCATTTTTACTAAAACTGGTAGCAAGAGAGTATTGAAAATTGAAAGATAAAAGTTGTCAAAGGAGTAAACATGGCTTACTGCTGAAACAAAAAAGTAACATAAAAAAGCTAGAAAGAGAGGGGAAAGTACAATAATAATATTTAATAGTATTGCCACTACTGCTACGTCTTTGCTATTTCGGAGAATATATTCTGTGTGCACAAACTAACAAAAAACATAAAAAATCTAGACAGAATAAGAGGAGAAAACTGTGTCGATGATGCTGACTCTGACAATGTTGATGATAATGATCGTTGCCTCCATCGTCTATATTATTTCCTGTCATATACATGTTATTGCAAGACTAAAAAAACTCAAAAGTTTCGTGAAATAAGGAAGAAAGCGAGTGCAAACCTTAAATGATAAGTATGTACACATCATAATATTTTTTTTTCTTTAAAAAATTCAAGCTTGTAGCAGCATTTGTGTTTAAAAATGTACAAAACGTACTATAAATGCACACATCTATAGTGTATGTATATTATAAAGAATAGATAATAAAGTATATAATTCCGTTTCCTCTTAAACTGTCGTCCTTCCATAACATCACTAGAGGGAGAGAGGGAATGACTTGCATTGTATCACGTCGTTTCAGCCAGTTTCATCCCATCATATTACCCATGTTATTATTGTTATGGCGCATAAAAAAGGCTCCACAAAAATAAAGTCACTTTCAGCCAAAACTTTTTTTTGCATTAAGAGCCTTCAAAATCTACTGTGTATAGACAATAGACATATAAAATGCTTGTGCTTTTTACTTATAAATATTTTTCATTCTTTTTTTCTACTTGTTTTTACTTGGCCGCTTTCGTTCTATTTTGCACATTTTACCACTATCCCAACATGAAAAAGGGCAGAAAAGCAAAAAGGATACACCGCTGAGTAGTGCGGTGGTGCTGAAGCTACTGCTTTTGTTTCTGCTCCAAAGTCCAGTCGTCAAATCCAGCGAAGAAAAAAAATTGCCTAATAGTATTGCAAAGAAGAAGGAGAATGATAAAAAACCAAAAAAAAGAAGCGAGAGCAAAGGGAGCACTACATACAATGACTGCCTCTTTTACTATTACTGCTACTTATTATCCTTTATGTCACTATCTATGAGCTTTCTTCTGACTACTTGGAACACTATTAGCACTACTTTTCTCCTTCAACAGCACCAGAAACAGTAGAAGTAACGACCAAAATGTGTTTGTGTATATATTTATATAAACCATTTTTTAAATGACATTTCTTTGTATAAGCACGATGATGATGATGCTGGTGGTGGTGGATTCGTTTTAGTCTTCGTTATTATTATGGCCTATGGGTCTCTCTGTCCCCCAGTGTGACAAAACGTTATAGTGCAGAAAAAATGTGAGCTGACTAGAAGTGGATAATATCCTTTGTTTTTATTTGTTCCAATATAGTGCAATTTTTATGTACATACCAAAATGCCATAGTCACTAATGCATGAAAAAGAATGAATCTATATAAGTTTCTCCTTCCTAAAGGAGCTTGCAAAATTACTGTCAATAAAGCAGAAAGGCTTTGATAGAGAATCACTCACTTCTTTTATTCCAAAAAAGAGTTTAAACTAAAGAGTGTATGGCCCTGCACTGAATCAAATAGAATACTGAAACCCAACGTAAAAACGACGTACAAAGAGATAAAATAGTTATAGTACCTGATAGATAGCAATGTATTTTTAGATTTTCGATCCCTTAAAACTTCGTTCATTTCTGCCAGTTAAGTATGAGATGCTGGAAAGGAAACAATGTTCATATAAAATGAATGTGATTAAAATTTGATGACAGTGTGGCGGGAACAAAATAAAAAAAATTTAAGTTATCTTTGTTTTTAATGTTTATTTGTGGTTGGTTATTACTTCTATTTTGTGAAAATGTGTAATGTTTTTAGGAAGACTTGAAAATAAGGTGAGTAACGGCACGTGGAAGTAGGTAGTTTTGTTGACGAGAGCGTGCCATCTTTTATCCCAGTGGAGTTGAATAAAGCATACTTTACTTGTTTACTGTGAATCTTAAGTAAATGACGTTCAAATGGGCTTCCACTTTATCTTTGTTTTTCTGGCAGACAGCATAAAATAGGAAAAAAATAACTGTGAAAAAGAATGGGATGCTATTATGGATTTGACGTTTTTGGATTTTCAGATGGTTTTTGACAGGTTATGAAATTCAATTCAGTTGAAACATCAGCCCAGTCACGCGGAGCAGCATTATTATTATTTTCCAAAGAAGGAAGCATTATCACAAAAAGTAATAAAAATGGGACAGTTGCTCTTCATCTATAATCAAATGATTATTTATTCAGCGACATAAATATGTTTTATTTTCACTTGCTCCATATTATTATTTTTTTTCTAGTAACATGTCACATCCGATTCATTTCGAGAGAAATGGCTAAAAAGAAAGGAAATAAAAAAACAAGAGTGGGAAAAATATTCATCTTGTTTTCTTTCCATCTGTCTTTTTAGCAAAACTATTATACATGATCCTATTTTTTTTAAACATAAGCGCAAAAAAAGGAAAAACATACAGATATATACAGCCATGCCTATAGATACAGACGACACAAAACGAAAGAAAGAAAAAGGAAAAGAGAGACATTTCGTCGAGAAACTCATAAACAGAAAAAAATGTCACAAAATAAAAATGACTCTTTTCATTTATTCATTCAGCCATTCATACATATACATTCATATAATATCCGTGAGCAAAAAGAAAAAGAAATGAGGAGAGGAAAATAGAGAGAGAGAAGGAGGGAGGGAGTTTTTTGCCATCCATGGTAATCAAAGCAAAGAAATAGGACATCAGTCTTGTGAAAGTGTTCCCTGGCTGACAGTTGCCCATTTATTTCTGTCAAATCTACCTTCTCCAAATCTTTTGTAATGAGTCCCGATGGAAAGATCTGCTCTGTTACTACTGATGATGGTGATGGTGAAGGCAAACTCTGACTTTAATAGTAACAGTACAGCATCATAGTAGGGACAATATTACAGAAGGAAACGGGCGTATTTGTGTGTGTGTGTGCAGAGCATACTATTATTATTACTATTATTAGTACTTGGAGAAAGGGCTTCAAAGCCCAGCAGAGCGCTCTCGCTTATTCATACAAACGCTCAAACTTTTTTTTATATTTTTGTCAACTTTCTTTGTCCAACTTTTGCCCTGCGTGTGGAGGAGTGCGGTATGGTGGCAATATCTAAAGTGGAAGGAGAAAAAGGAGAAATGTTGATGATTATAATGCCGATGCCATCACAGGATACTTGATTATTAATATTGGTGGAAAAGCAGTTGGCTTTTACTTATACCTATGGGTATTCCAGTGCTAAATAATTTATAGTGGAAACCCCAACACCCCAACTAATCTCCGCTTCAGCCAAACCTTCATCTTCACTCTTCCTTGCGTCTCTGATTGTTCTGAACAAGCTGAAATTAATTCCCCACCCACACAATAACAATGATTATAATACATGATATTTGTAATGGGTGCACTATTTGTTATTCTATGCCAACTCAATCCAGTATTTTCGGTTTGACTTTCTACACGACCAGTTTCAGCAACAGCAGAAGAAGAAAAAAAGAAAGTTGGCTGAAAGGGTGAATAAATGAATGAGAGAAAATGAAGAAATGGAAATAGATGGAGAAAATGTAATGTAAGTTGGGAGCAAAAACTTTTTTTCTATTTAGTTGATTATCCTTATATTATTATTATTGTTTTAGTAGGATACAATGCACTCCTCTTGGAAAACTACTTGGTATGAAGAAATGAATGAATGAAATGCAACGTAATACTTTTCCTCCCTTTTCCTTTCACTCCTTTTATCCAACCAGAAAGAAACTTGATCTGCTTTCTTTCCTCCTTTTCTCTCTCTCTCAACTACAAACAAAAAAGCCAATCCTTTTGCTTTACGTCTATGTGTGATAGACATTAATTTTCCGTTGCTACTTATCTAGGTGCATAGAAAAGTAACAAAAAGAGTAGTAAGTAAGTAGTCCCCTTACACATGCATCTCTTTTGCTTCTGCTGCAGTCACAAAAAGTAAAGTTAAAATGCCTCTGTTAATTGTGCTTTTGCTCTACACCAAACACTACATATTGCATTAAGCTCAAGTTCATAGGACATGTGCCGAAATAAGTTGGTATTCTAGTCGTTTTGGATACCTATCTATTTTGTAGAGTTGGACGGCTGAATGGATGCTGTTTTTTCTCTGAATGTGTCTCTACCATTCTTGGAAGCTTATAGCTTAGCTTCTTTCCGGT
This sequence comes from Entomobrya corticalis, assembly GCA_034694325.1. Taxonomy (NCBI): domain Eukaryota; kingdom Metazoa; phylum Arthropoda; class Collembola; order Entomobryomorpha; family Entomobryidae; genus Entomobrya; species Entomobrya corticalis. The sequence continues at coordinate 17,124 of JAQFYG010001196.1, forward strand.
GTAGTAGTAAATAGTATTTGTTTTAGTGCAATCAATTTCTCTCTTGGATTTCTCTTACAAGGAGCAAAAGACGACGACAACGAGGAGAGCAGCAAGTTTTTAGCAATGAGCTGAGGATGAAAGTGAAAGAGAAGAAGGAAAAAGGTTTTTAGTAGCAATTTCCCTGGAAAAAAGTATTAAACTTGCTACTTGCTATGCTCCTTTATCCTTGTTTCAAACTTCTTTCTTCTTTCTCTCTCTTTCCAGATAGCTTTCTCTTGCACAAACACAATCACAGTATGCAAATGCAACGACACGAAGGGAAACTCAAAGCCAAGATAGTTGAGCAGAGAGTATTATAAAATACATATGATAATACTTACGTAAGAGGAGTTAGAAGAGGGAATCATTTGTAAAAACAAAATCTCTTCTCTTACTTTTCTTCTTCTTTGTTTCTATTTCTTCTTACTCATGAAAGAATGCAAATAGAATATAGCTAAGCATACATGTCCCAAACTGCTGTAAAAAAGAAGTAAGTTTTTTTTGTAAATACTTATATATGCCTTTCCATGCACTGCTTTTACATCTTTAAATCGCTTCCACAATATTTTTCAATGAATTTCCATTCGTATTTCCTCCTACACATAAGTACGTGGCTATGCATGCAAATCGCGCCGGTAAAAATTTACTGTACGCATCTCCTCGAGAAGAATAAAAAATCTTTGCATTTTTTTTCCTTCGTTTTTTTCCGGTTGTTTGTGTAACAGCATTAGTTTATGGGCACATTCTCTCTCCTTCTTTCACAAAAAATACACAGATTCAACCGACGGAATAATAGAAGAGTCAAGAAAAAGGAAAACAAGTAGCGCCATGTGTTTTTATAATGGACTACATCAACATACATATTCCCTACTTGAGCTTCAGCTTCTGGAAAGAAAGGAGACAAAATCGAGTAAACAAACGAACACACACGCTTTCTCTTTCTCTCTAAGCATGTTTTAGTTTTTATATGTGCGCATCACCATTATCATCTGCATGTAGACGTATTTCAACAATAAAAATGTACATATTCGATACATTTGTTTTATTTTTTCAAGCTTTTAGTTTCTCTTATTTTCTTCAATACGCTTATCCAACTTAAATCCTTCCTCTCCTTCCCTCGCGTTGCATTTTTTTCTTCCTGTTTTTGTTGTTATTGTTGTCTTCCGTTTCTTGTTTGCCTTTTGCAATAACTGCAGGATACTTATATGTATTTTTTTAGTATAAATACGTGTACCACCTACTTATATCACAACATCTTCTAGGTTCTTTTTCTTGTCTTTGCTACAGTATAGTCATCCATTTTAATGAGCCCTTATCTATCTTCCTTCTTCTTCTCCGCCCTGTGAAAGTGAGTGAGTACTGTAAGATTCAACAGCCAAATTCGCAAGTAAAGAAGACGATGAAGAAAGATCTTGGTTTTTTTTGCCCGACCGTTGTTCTCGCTTTTTTTATTCCGATCACACCAGAGATACAGACAGAGAAGAGGCAGCAGCCGACAACGTCAACAACTCCTTCGTTTTCTTTCTTTTTTCTGTCTCTCCTTTCCCTCTTCAAAGACTAGACTTGAAAGTTTTTTAGTAGATATACTCGAGCTCTTCGTTTGTCCTTATATAATGTGCACATATTTATGTTTCTACTGGGTTTAATTTTTATATTATTTGGGTTTAATGGCTAACCTACATATATACTTACACTTGCACAGTATTTGTATACTGATCCACATTCTTGAAAGAGGAAACAAGGAGACATACGGACAGACGGCTGGCACACTTTGTGCTGCCAATACATCTTGCAACTTCACAAAAGAAAGACGATCTGATTACTATTCCATTTTTTAAACCAAAGATTTGCTCGGCACTTGAAATTCCATCTACGTCGAAATACAACCATAGCTATAGTAGAACGGTTAGAATGCTAGTATTTTGTGCTATTTCCCCCTCTAAAATGTAATCAGCTTTCTGCTTTGTTTTTCGCCATCCTTGTTTCTTCTTGAGCCGCAAACAATGAGGACAATGACACCATCATTGACTTGCTACTATTTATATATACGTATCATTATCAAGAAATAGAGACAGACGACGACAAATTCAACAACAACAATTCTTAAGAGAATCTTGCATTCCCATGGAAATTACTGTGGAACAAATGTCCTTTCAACATGCTGAAGATTTATCATCGGCACGATTCAATCGATTCCCTGAAAACTTTTGCTCGGATTATTTACGTTGCTTTTATTACTACCTTACTTATTTGCGAATTCCGATGCGACATTATCAAGCAACTCGTCTTTTAGATTCAAATTTGCCATCAGATTATCTAATTTTTCCTTTTGCATTTATGAATACCAGTGAGCATATAGTTCTAGCAGAAGAGTTGTGGTCTCTCCGGAATGATAGGCATGCATAAAATACAAAAAACGGATTTTGTGTTTTATTATTTTACGAGTTTCATCGGCAGCAGTTCAATGTGTGCACAAACTAGAAAAAACCCATGTGGACGCCTCCATCGTTGAGGAATTTTTGTCGGTTAAAAGAAAGTAAACACTTTTTGTACTTTTCTTAGGATGAAGAAAGAAAGATTTGTTAACTTTTCAATTGTATTTCTAATCCATCGTTCCATGTTTATCAACTGCTATATCTGTACACACCATATAAGAATATAAAATATGTATGCAAAATAAGGATTGACTTTGTTTATAGTAGTCTGGGCAGAAAAATAAAACTTTGGATAGAAAGGTAACCTTCCCTTTGAACGGAGGATGCGATGAAAATGATGAAGGTTGAAGAAGAAGAATAAGAGAAGCCGGTTATTTTCCTAACCTGAAACTTGGAGATAATGAGGAATTTACATAATGTTATTGCAGTGGAAATAATAAGTTCGTTTACCTTTCTCTCTCATCAGACAACGAAAAAGGAAACTTGACTGTTGGGGAAGTGGTGAGACGGTGAGAGTTGAGAGAGATTGAGGTGGTAGTTGTTCTGATAGAAGTCTGCTACGGCAATAGAGATACTTACAATGTGGTGGGCGCAACACTGTGTAAACTAACACAAAAAGAGAGAGCTGGAGGATGAGCAAGATTTTGAAAGGAAACTGGATATATGATATGCATAAAACGAATAACGAATTTATATAGTGTGTGTACACAGAAATAAAAGAGAAAGATTTTGAGAGAAGAATAGAGGAAATGATGAGAAAGTGAGCTAGGAAAACTGGTTGGTTTTTTCCCTTGTTTGTACGGCTCAAGCTCGACAGCAGAATCATCTCCTCGCCTCAGACATTTTCATTAACTCTTCCATTTTATTTTTCTTCTCGTCCTCCACATCCTCTTGTTGAGCTCAAGTAAACTGA